>JAGVVM010002198.1:0-43825 GCA_019149425.1 Psidium friedrichsthalianum
AAAAAAAAGCAAGAGAACTTACTTCGGTTCAGATGAAAGTCGATTCAAAACCGGTTTTGATTTCGTGCAACCCCGGAAAAATGATGATTTCAGGGTATAGAACTAGGGAAACCGACAAGTCTCCTTTTAAACCGGCCTGATTGCAACTCCAAGGGCCACTCTCATTTCTTAGGGTGGGTTTGGTTCAACATTCAAATGGGCGTTGGTGAAATTGCAAGTCCTAGCCTAAAGGGCTTCTGGGAAAATGCTAATTGCGTTTGGAAAAACACTGATTCAAAACGGGCTTGGATTAATATTATTTTCTAAAAATAACTTTACAAATGGCATTTTGTAATTTTACCATTCGTGGGCGTTAGCTTTTGAAAAAAAAAAATTTCTTTTAGCATTTCGGCCAATGCTGAAAGCCAATGCTAATCCCTACTTAGCATTGGGCTTTCAGCATTCCCTAAGGCCAGCAATTGGCCAAATGCTGGCCCTAAAGCTGAACCAAATGGTTCAGCATTTCCCAAGGGGCTTTAAGGGCTGAAAAGCCCCTTGGGAAAGTTGAACCAAAACCACCCTTACATTGCCATGGAGGAAGTATGAATGTAGCGTCGGTCTTCTCAGTTATGTCCAGTCCAATTTGCCACAACTTCACCTCAGCCAGGAATTGGATTTCCTCTTTTTCCATTTTTTTGTCATCTAAAACAAAAAAAAAACAAAACAATATCAAACCTATGGTTAGATTCAGTTATCACAAGGACTCAAGGGTGGGTTTGGTTCAACATTTCAATGGGCTTTGGTGAAATGCAAATGTCCTTAAACTAAAGTGTTTTTGGAAAAGTAATGCGTTTCGGGGCGAAAACTGACATTTCAAAAACGGACTTTAGATTAAATACTTGGTTTGCTAAAAATAACTTGGACCCAACTGGGTTTTTTGGTAATTTTTACCATTGTGGGTTAGTTTTCGTTGAAAAAAAAAAAAATTCTTTTAGCAGTCTGGCCAAATGCTGAAAAGCCCAATGCCTAGGGCCAGCATTTGGGCAAAAATATCTGGCCTATAAAGCTGAACCAAATGTTCAGCATTTCCAAGGAGCGTCAGGACTGAAAGCCCCTGGGAATGCTGAATCAAAACCCAACTAACCATGCCATGGAATGCGGAGGCCGGCAAGCAGGAGCTGCTAATATCCGTCTCCCCGCGCCAAGGTGCTCCCGGGCAACCTCAGCTAAAAAACCTTTGCTGTCCAAAACGCCCCACAAAACCCCACGAGCTTCCTCTCAATTTCATCCCCAAGCATCGATCTTTAACCGCACGAGATATTGCATCCGTGCACGGTAGCATCGCCCGGCAAGTTCCCCAGCCTTGTTCCGGTTGGGGGTATCTCTCCGCCCACCCTCCTATTCGCCCAGTCATTCAAAGCGGTCAGAAAAAAGCCGGTGTTCTGGAGCCTTCCTCGTGTTCAAAACCTGGCTTTCCTCTGAATTTGTGGCCGGCTGGGGTTTCATAAGGACTCGTGTAAGGGTTGAGATCGGGTTCGGGCAACTGAGTTTCAACCAGGCCCGGTTTTCGGCAGTTTCGGATCAGGGTCTGGTGGAAAGGTGGTATGGAGGTTCTGGTGATAAGAATTATGGAGGAGGAGGTGAGGGGACAGTGGTGGAGCGCTGGGAACAGGTGGAAAACAACTGGTCCTTGCTTTCTTGGTAAAATGCAATTTTTGCCTAATGATGCCCTTCTCATAATTATTGTTTGGCTTCAGAAAATCAGAATTTCCTAGCTTGTGGTGGCACCTTAGTGGCTTTTAATGCATAACATGATTGCTGAATGGTGTTTGATGATGGCTTGTATGTATTGGTTTAAGGATGCTGGGGCCCGGGCATTGTCAGTGTTCATGATTGTAAATTCTAGGACTGCCAGCAAGGCAACTTTTCTTGTGCAGCGTGGGTGATCAAGGAGTGTAAAAAGCAAATACTCACTCTATGGTGTTTTGATGAGTTTAAGGCACTGAGAGGGACATGACTCCTAATTCATACAGGCAATCCAGAAAAAGAGGTGGTAAAAATAAAAAATCACTTCCAGGACGAAGGGAGCGATCGTCAACTTAGCTTCTTTTTAATATATGATTTCTGCTGTTATTCTTGTTGCAAATCTCTATCTTGTACAATTCATTTCAATCTTGTGTAGACTGAATGCAGGTAAGGTTATCATGAGTATACGATTGCACTTGCTCAGCGCACCTGTCTGACTGATCTTGCTGTTAAGTGAGCCATTCCAAACCATTTCTTCTGATTTAATTTTCATACTGCAGGTATCGACCTACATTGCAAAATATCGGTGGTAACAAAGCTGTGACTTCTGCATTACTAACATTCCTCGGAGATTTGATCTGCCAGGTAGACTTTCTTTAGCAGAAACCATTAGTAAAGTATTTTCCTCCCTTCTAGGTCCTATACCAATGTTGGTTATACTCGATTTTGCCATAATTTTGACATGTTTTGAAGATCCATGTCTGTATGATTAGCTCTGATCCTATATCTTTCATATCATTAAACATTATTTGCCTTTAATCTATCAAGATATGAACGCGATAGGAAGATACTTGAAAACTATTGATTGCATACAAAAATACTTTACTTACCACTTGATGCATCGGTTTAGATGAACTCTCCAGGGTGATTAGACAGGTTGTGGAACTGTTTTTAGTTTATAACTTTTAATGAAGGACTCCATTGTGGTCAGAGTTCTAAGCCCTCAGATTTGTATTTAGTAGGTGATGATCTGGATATCGTCACCTTTGTTTATTGCCGGAAAAAATGAGCACTTCAACTGCAAAATGAGGTTTTACACTCAGGTCATACTAATCTCGATCTTTTTTGAAGCAGCTTGTGATTGATCAAGCGCCATCATTGGACCTGAAAAGAAACTTCTTATTTACTTTTTTTGGGGCTGGTGTTGGTGGGTCCAACGCTGCACTTCTGGTAATGAGGCATTGCTTTGGTCCACTTAAGCAGTTAGTCAATGCTTCCTCTGGGTATTGTCTGTCTATTTTCTGTAAAATCTTATGGCAGAAACAATGTATCTCGGGTTTCTGGTAGTTACTGATGTGGTGTAATCTGTATTTGTCTGCTGGGCGAACACTCAAATATTGTGGTCTCAACTTTGATTAGTTTTTCCATTAGTTATGCTGCATGTACTTGGATGATATATAGGAACAGCTAGTGCAATCACTTGAACCCATCTTGCTTTAACAGCAGAGCATACTTAAGATAAACTATCCTGCGCTTCTATGGAGCTCTATCCCCTGCATTTTATGACACCATTCAGTGCCTACAGGTACTTATACTTGAGCCGGTTAGTAACTGTGCCTGGTGCATCGGGAGCTTTTGTGCGCCTTCTACTTGATCAGGTAATTCGGTGAAGTCTGATTTCTAAGATAGATGACTAGGTTCTTTATGAGGTCATTGAACATTCAGCTTGATATTTTGCTAACAAATCGAGTCCAAGCATGATCAAACTTTTGTGCAGTTCATTTTCTCTCCTCTGTTCATTGGTGTTTTCTTAGCTACGTTGGTAACACTGGAAGGGAGGCCATCAGATGTTGTTCCCAAACTGCAACAGGTAATGCTCAAATGACTTTGGGATGCCCTTCATTTTTCATTGATTGTAAGGATTCAGGTGTGTCAAAGGGAGAGATAAAGGTGGAAAGTGAAAGTCTTCAGAACATCAAGGGTGAAAAAAATTCTAAAGGTGCCACACTTAGTGTGACAAGGCGACATTATTGGATCCTCTCTGGTTTATACCTAGCTATTTTTATTATAAAGTAAAAGATCAAATTACAAAGTCATTATTATTCTGATATAGTATAACCAAATATTTGGGTGGGACACGTATCTTCGAAGTCAATTTTGGTACTAACATATTGACTAACTAGTAGGGATATCTTGTTGCAGCCTATTAAATGTATTTTTTGGTGAAACAGTTGTTTACAAAGTCATTACCTAGCATGAAGCCAGACGTTACACTTCTAATACAGTATGTGGGCCTGACCACATCATATAGCAACCATAGGACAAAGGTGATTAACAGGCATAATGAAAACAAGAGGGAGTGTCAAGGTTGAACCCTTGTTGTCATACCGTGTGGAACAACTTTTTTTGTCAAAAGCCTAAGTCATACAAAAACACACCCATAATGTGTGGCAAGATGTATCTTTAAATGCCTTCAACAGAGAGTTCTCACTCATTTGGAAGGAGCAGTATAAAGGAGCATTGACAGTTTGACAGAATGGAATTTTCCATTTCGTTTTTTTTTTAGTTGGCTAAAATGGAAACTTGCTTATGTATGAAAATACATAGGTTGATTTAGTTGACGATCTGTGTTGTAATTGAGCTCCCTTTTGGTTGAACCTTTTTATATGTCTTCAGTTTTGAGCTCTTTTTATGCATGTGCTCTCCCCCCACCCCCCAGGTGGCCCATAGTCTGTCTACCTATCAATAAAGAAATTTTGAATGGTGCTGATTGTGTACAATCAACTCAAAGCATTATTGCCACTAGCAAAATGTTGCTCATTTTGATCAGGCGCATTACCCCAACAAGATTTCAATTTTGAATTTGGAACTCATACAGTATTTAGAAACAGAACAAATGTTAGTGCTAGGCTCTTAGCAAACTTGTGTCAACGCAGGTGTTTAATAAAATGTGTGCTATCTATGTTATATGTATCATGGTTCTTATGATGGTTCTTTTACTTGTAGGAATGGTTTTCTGCTGTTCTTGCAAATTGGAAGCTCTGGATACCATTCCAGTTTCTTAATTTCCGTTTCGTCCCACAGCAATTTCAGGTTCTACCTCCCCCCGCATCTGAAACCTTTGTTAGATTTATTTATTTAGATCCGTCCATGTTTTCCATTAAATACGGAATCATTCCCGATACTCGTAAGTTTGCCTGTAAAAGTATTTGCGGATAAAGAAACTAATACATTTCAAACAGGAAAGATGAAATTTCTGTCCCAATTATTTAAATCAGTCAGCATCTGGACTCACAAGGGAATCTGGAACTGGAATACTGAAACTGAAGCATAGTATATCATTTTCTCTATTTTATAAGTTTGTTGCTATAAATTTCTCTATGGCGGTGTTCATATATAACGAAATCTTTTAGGATATATGGAAGTAAGGACAAGAATTGGTGAAGTACCTGGAGTTATGATTCTATGAGGTCATGCTCTCCACATTCAAACTGATAAGCTCCTTTACTTTTCAGAGAAAAAGAAATTGCTCTTAATTGGTCTGTCATGCATATATGTCAGCACTCTAAAAAATTTCTCGAGTTCCATTTTCAAGAATAGCTCTGGTAGATGATGTTTTGATGATATTAGCAAAAGCGAACGGGTAGAAAACAGCTGTTATTGAGTATTTATAGAGTTCTTATCTATTACTTTTAAGTTTGCTTCTTTAATATATCTCAGATCTTATCTAATGGATATAATTTCAGGTCCTTGCCGCTAATGTTATTGCTTTGGTTTGGAATGTGATTCTATCATTCAAAGCTCATAAAGAGATTCTTCCTAAATAGGTACTTACTTCCTTGCTGCTTGTTGCATTTTGTAGGGAGCTCTAAGTTTTGCACATGTATTATCTGAGTTTTACTATTTTTGAGGCTTTTTTTTTAGAAGTTTACGCTTGTAGAGGATGTCTGGCTATAGCAATGCAACATCTAAGACTATTGTTATGCAACCAAGAACATAAGAACAACTTTAACCTTGTGAAGGCTTGCTACATAGTTGATGTTGCCATTCGAAAGTGCAATTTCTAATCAGAATAAAGAATTGAGATTATGAATAAAAGACATTCTTTTCTTCTCTCTTTTGTGGTGATGGCCACTAGTTTGATGCCTAGATTTCCTTATATTAACAAATTTGATAGAAAGAGCAACTATCAATTCATCAAATGAAGAATCAGACTTCGAGTTCACAATTCACATCCAATAGTTAGATATTCTCACAAGAAAGTCTATCAAAGCGCATGGAAGACATGCCAGTCTTCTATCATTGTTGGACGACAGTAATCAGCCTGCAGATATCAGCTGAAACTTTGTTTCTTCACTGACATACAAATGCACCTTTGAACAGTTTTTGCTTGTTCAGACCCAAAAACAAAAAACAAAAAAACAGTTGTTGCTTGTGAAAAAAAGTACTTCTCAAGATTTGGTGCCTTATTGTATGTTCACAACCTGGAATGGAAGAGAGCAGCTTTGTGGCTATCAAGATTTTCTTCAATGTAGGTCTCCACAAAAACATTAGAAGCAGACTAGCATCTTCATCGTTTTGCACTTTCGTTAGCTTCAGACCACCATCAGTGTAAATGCAACAGGGACGTTTGATTTGAAGAGCTTTACCACCGAAATCTTTTGTAAAGTCTTGAACAGTAAATTCCTTGGAAAAAAGCATGCTCAATGATTTCTCGGATAGTTTGTCTTCAAAATTTCAAGCATCTAAAGGTCTCATGGGGTTGGTGGCTGTGATTATATCTTCTGTTAGCCAGTTGTGTCATCTTGCAACTTTGTGCATAGACCTTTTCATGAACAGCCTTCAGAGTTGATCTGTTATAAGGAAGCTGACTAGAATCGAATGCAGAAGTAGTGTCATCATAAGTTGTTAGACTGTCCGATCATGTCATCTTGGCCTGAGGAAAGCTCTATGATCTTTTCGTTGGCCTTTTTATATTTATAAGAGATACTATAAACAGTCCTCGAAAATCGATGAGATTATCTCACTGGCTCGAGGGATAGCATTGAAACTGCATATAAAGTGCCAAAGGCACACCAGATGCAGAGTTTAGACTGACCCACATAACTATGCAACATCACTTTGGCACACCCAAGCGATGTGCGATTACGTTGCTACCCATACATTTCCTATAAAGAATCAATGAGATTAACTTGCAGGTTTGAGGGACAAACGCGAACTGCACACGAAGTCATTAGCTTATTCGATGTGTCTAGATTGCAACGACTTGCTGCCATTTATGGAGCATGATTTTGTACATGCAGGTCAATGTTCTTGCAGTTGATTTTGTGCATTGCTGATGCCGCCTCATGAAGTTTAGTGGCTGAGGAGATGGGAGACTGTAATTTTCTCATATTTTTGTTGGTTTTGATGGGTAGATTGTGCTTTCTTGTGTTCATTGGTGGGGAGATGTAATGGCGGAATGAATGGTTCAGTTGCTTTAAGGTTTCTTCCTTGCAAGGTGCATTAGTTTCTGCCACAATGCCTCTCTCTCTCTCTCTCTCTCTCTCTCTCTCTGTGTGCCAATGTTCTTTAGGTTTCTTGAATTCGAGTTTCTTTCATCCAAAGCAAGATGGATGCTTTAAAACCCTGTGACTAAGGAATTTAAAGGTAATCCCATCCATAACCTTGGTGAGGTGAATATGACAGCGTTGTGCCTGACGAGCACCTCTAGAGCACTGGTTAAGTTTACTGGAAAACGAAAATAAATATTTTTTTCGAGACATTTGAAAATGGGAAAACTACGCAATTCGAGAAGTTCAATTAGTTTAAATCGATGATTTTTTTTCATTTTCAGGGCCCGTTTAGCAAAACTCAACAAGCGTTTGTAAGTAGGCTGTTCAACATTTTCCTGGCTACCTCGTCCTGAAATGGGGATTGAGATGAAACTGGATTAACGAGCGGTCCGACGTGGTTGCTGATCCATGAAAAGTTGCTCTTAAGAAACCGGAGATTATAAAAAGAACAGGGAAAAAAAAAAAAGAGGAACCTTTTTTACCGGTTTCGGTTGGCTTGTTCGTATGCATCGACGTCAAATGGTTGGTTGATCGCTCTCGCTTCACTCGTCAGTGTGTCTTCGAAGAGCACTGCAAAACTATAGACTCAGAATCATGAGAATGCTGCAAGTGCGAGCACTCGTCTTCAACCTCGGTGGCGCGCGACTTCCATCGAGCCGCCCCACGACGCCATTCGGCCCATTCAACTCCTCCGTGCAGAGGAGATGGCGAAAACCACTCGTCACCGCCCAGACTCGCTTAGAAGGTCGAACCAGAGACCCCAAGCTCGACAAGCTCGCGACCCACCTCGCCATCCTTAACACCGTCAACGGTCTCCTAGCCCTTATGTCCGCCCGCAGGAGAGGCCCCTACGTCTCGCTCCAGCTCATGTCTCGCTGGAGGGGCCTCGTCGGACTCAACGTCGCCGTCGGGGCCTTCGTCCGCAAGCACCCCCACGTGTTTGAGGTATTTACTCACCCGCTCCGTAGGAACTTATGTTGCAGAATTAGGCGTAGAATGAAGGAACTGGTTAAGGAAGAGGACGGTGTTGTTAAATGTATGGAATTGGAGTCTGTGAAGAGAGTGAAGAGGCTGTTGATGATGTCGGTTAATGGAAGAGTCCATGTGCACGCATTGAGGTTGATTAGGAGGGAACTGGGTCTACCCGTGGAGTTCCGAGAGTCGATCCTTGTCAAGTACCCACGGGATTTCAGGCTTGTTGATTTGGAAGTTCTGGAACTGGTGGAGAGGGATGAGGATTTGGGCGTGGCTGAGGTTGAGAAGTGGAGAGAGAAGGAGTATAGAGAGAAATGGTTGAGTGAGTTTGAAACTAGGTTCGCCTTTCCAATTAATTTCCCTACTGGTTTCAAGATCGAGGGAGGATTTAGACAGAAGATGAAGAATTGGCAGAGGCTTCCATATGTGAAGCCATACGAGAGGAAAGAAATCGTGAAAATGCGTACTTGTGGTGGTGTAGAGCGATTTGAGAAGCGGGCTGTCGCAATTATTCATGAATTGTTGAGCTTAACTGTGGAGAAGATGGTGGAGGTGGAGAGATTAGCTCATTTCAGGAAGGACTTTGGTATGGAAGTTAACATGCGGGAGTTACTTCTGAAGCACCCGGGAATTTTCTACATATCTACTAAAGGAAGCTCGCAGACTGTCTTTCTCAGAGAAGCTTACAGCAAAGGGTGTTTGCTCGAGCCAAATCCCATCTATGCTGTTCGCAGGAAAATGTTGGAGCTCCTCCTGTTAAGACGTCGGAACTCTAATGTATTATCAGTTATTGAGGAGAACAATTTGGTCTATACTCTAAATGAAGGGCATAAAAGAGAGGGAGATTGGGTAGTTCCCATATTAGAGAATTTGGAAGGTCGCAGAGTTGAGAGATGATCTGATTCCCAACGTTTGCTTCAAAAGATGATATTTTTGGAGATGAAATTGAAGTGGACAGCTTGATGATTGTGGTAGAATGATGAAGTTGCAGTCCATGGTTCAGACACTTGCTTTCAATGGAGATGAGTTGCTTAATAAGTTCGTTTTACTGGACATTACGATGATTGGGATTTACTCAGATGAAGTTGAAGTGCAGGCTGAAGTAGTCATTCCATGGTGAGTGCATTCTTCTTGAATAACATTCGCTTAAGTATCTTGTAATTAAGATGCATCTCCGACATGCTTTGAAATCTTGTCACTCTAAGTGCTTTTTCATAGAAAATTACCAGTTCTATGATAAAACCTGGGCATCTTACCCTGCCATTTCGTGAATGCCCCTTTGAAGTTTTTAGGGTGTAATCTCTCCAGTAGATGTTTTCAGTATATGCATATTAAAATCCTCCCATCCTGATAAGATCTCAATGCAATAGTCTTTGATGCATGCTCGCTTTCCGATATGAGCAGCTCAATCTGTGCTCCCATAGGCAATAATAGCTTAGTTGGGTTTTTTTTGGTGATTTTTTTTTTTATATGCTTTTTTTATCCTTTCCAAGACACTGATTTTCTTTTCTTTAGATTGTTCAGTTTGCTGTGATTTTATTTTGATGCGAATGTGTATTCCGTCTTTCCTAGTGAATTTACACTATCTATTCATTGAGAAACAAGTTCAAATTATTTAATCCTGCTTCTCCATCACAGTTTCTCAGAGGCCGATCTTGTCATGGAAAAGCTTGTGTTTTGTTCTGGAGAGGATACATGTGCTTACCGATTAGTTACATAATATCATCCAGAAAACCCAATTTGCATTTCCTTTTTCCTCTTTCTACTGAAACGTGAAGTTTCTTCTAGAAATGTATATACATCTCATTCTGAAATTGAAGAATTGGTTTACAATGATCTCCTTCTATTCTTAGGAGTACCAAGCGACTAACTGAAGTAACTCGAGACATATAAGATGTGGTTCATATGTTGGATAACCAGATCAGGCCTATTCACTTTAAAAAATTTGAGCTGAAGTGTGCAGAGAAAGTTGCATGTGATGCAAGAAATAGCTACTGCTCTCTAATTAAAACAACATGCTTAGCCTTTGTGTATGTTCCTACCTTTGCTTAAAATGGTAGTTGGAGCTTTTCGCTTTAAAATGGTACTGGGAGCTTTTCATTTTAGAATGGTAGTAGGAGCTTCAATTCGGGGATCCCATTTACTGCTTAATTCGCAATTGCCATGACTCACATTTCCTCGAGCTATGAGGGTGCAGCACAGCAGTTTCTATATTTAACTTTCGCTCATGTTAAATTTCCTTTAGGATTACTTAGTTATTCAATAAGGAAGCATGTATTTCAAGATTATTTCTTTCTCAAAATTACATGATTTCTACCATGATCATAGCTATTGCTTCGACGTTCACTATCCTACATCTACTTACTGCAGATATGAGTCTCCTGACAAGGTAAACTTTTCCTAATAAAAAGCCAGGATATCTGTTTTCGCACATGTATTGGAGATTTTACTCGCCAGGTAAACTGTATATGATTGCATTCATTGGCAAGTGTTGTTAGGCAAGTAATCATTGGCAGGACCGTTGGCTTGTGAGAATTGGAATAGAGGATTTACCTCATGGAATTTATGCATTCTCAATGATATTCAAATGGGTAACTTACAGATAGATTTTAAGGAGGGAGAAGTCTTTGCAAAATGATGCTTGTCAGGTTATGTAGCGCCCAATGGAAATGAATTAAAAAATTGGCAGATGATTTTTTTTATTTCAGTTTCATTTGAACACATGATGATGCCCTCGTGCTTTTTTTTTTTTTCCCCTTTTTCCTTTGAAGTGCATGACAAGACTTTACAAGTGTCTTATCTTTTGGATAATGGAAACTCCTGAAAAGTTCCCTGAAAGTTTCCTGAAAGAAGACAAATGGTGAGTTGTTGCAAGAGTTTTCTAGGGTATTTGGAAAGGTGGGCACTCAAA
Source organism: Psidium friedrichsthalianum (assembly GCA_019149425.1). Taxonomy (NCBI): domain Eukaryota; kingdom Viridiplantae; phylum Streptophyta; class Magnoliopsida; order Myrtales; family Myrtaceae; genus Psidium; species Psidium friedrichsthalianum. The sequence goes on from JAGVVM010002198.1 coordinate 11,167, forward strand.
GAGAGTTTGAACATTAGTAGGTCTTTTAACTGCTGGTGGAGGACATTATTGTCCCTTATTGACCCACTCTTTGAAAACCAAACTAGACCGGCCGGTACAGCTAGGTACAGGAGCCTGGTCTAGTCCTGTTCCACTATGAAATCACCCAGACATCAAACCAGTCAAAACCGGATGTTGGTCAAACTGGTGAACTGGGAACTGGTTCTGGATCTGGAAGATGTACAGATTGAGAATGTGGGTACGGGTCAAGGGGTTGTACCCCTGACCTGTTTGATACTGCACAGATGCTCAGCCAACTGAGTCGTGTGCCTTTGTTCATTTACCAGGATTACATAATTATTTAAGCACTGCCGCCAATTTGAGGGAGACAATGTAAAATTGCCAAAAGGCGATTTGAACTCAAGACCACAAGCTTTCGTGCCAAACACCCCTTCCATCTCAACCGGGGATAAGTCGGCTTTGAGCATAATATTTGGTATGGATTCGATATTCTGCAGTTCTTGAGTTATCTTAACAAGCCAGATGGATCATCGCTTAAACGTGCTGCCAAGGACTCATTTAGTTTAGTCTCCATTATGGTTTTAGAGACATTTGCTATTAACTTAAAAGCACGGTTTTACGCCAGCATGGAAAGGTATTCAGGTTTGCTGAATGGGTTACATAGCTTGGGGCGCTAAAGCAGAAAACGGGTGTTCAATTAAGATGTCCCAAGCATTTTTGTCCTTGTTTGCTCTGTGGTGTAAGATTTCTTTCTATCCATTTGGTAGTGTTCTAAGCTTTAAGTTATGGAATTCATACATTTCGATTCTGATGTAGCCAGCCCGACAGCTTTTTGTGTTTCTATTTTCACTTCATGAATTTTCACTTCATGTCGGTCCATGTTCAGTATCGTCTGCTGTTCTTTTGAGTGGAAAAGGCGACATTGCGATCTCTGCTCCGGGGTATGCTTAGCTTGAACTTCTAGCATGTAGGAATACAAAGACCGCAGCCTTTAGGGAAAATGCTGCTTATCTATGCGCATTTGTGTGGTCTACCACATGCGTGAGAACTTGGTGAGCGCTCGAGTCTTGCAAGAAAAAACGATTGCGGCGGAGGGGTTCCCATCCGTCCTGTGCAGCAGTAATAGCATCACTAATCTGCTCGGCTTTATCTGCTGCATCGCTATTCGAAAATGCCCGTGGCGGACGAGAACAAACGCTACCGAGCAATGCTATACGTGGGCCCGAAACACAAAGTTGCCCGAAATGTGCGAATTCGACTCAATTGGGAATTGCTTGTACTGCGGTGGTGGAAGAGAAGGTCCCGATCCACACCGCCGCGGGCCGGTGCGAACGAGGGATGCCCGCCGGATGAAATCTTTCGTGCCGTGCAAATCCGGGCTTTGTGTACGAAAGATTGTTATTAACTAAATAGTCTTCTTAAGTTCAATGAAATCACATAAACTTCTCCAGAATCCTATCTTTGCGAAGCCAAAAAATGAAACCAAGGGTCAAAACTCCAGGAGTGATGGCTGATGACGACATGCGATCGCGAGCATGAGGTCATCTGTCGGCCCGAGGGAATCACGAAACGACGCAGTCGGTGGCAACATTTAAAATGACAGGAGGAGGGTGCCCCCCCAATAACTCTTTAAATGCCCAGTCCGACGTGGACGGGACCCAAAGGTCAAACGCCACGTCGTCACGCGACGACTTTGACCCCAACCATTCTCTCCTCGCTTGTGTAGGTCAACAACCACCCTCCCCCGCCACCAGTTACCACCTCCCTCGTTATCACCATAACTCCCGCAAAAGGCATCCCACGTAATCGGTGACGTCACCCGACCCCACCTCCCCCCGCGCTCCGCCGCGTGGGACCGACGCCGGATCCGGGCCGTGGGATCTCCGCGGTGGGGCCGTGAGGGGCGACGATCCGACGGCGGAGGAGGGAGTCAGAGTCGGAATCATGTGGGGAAGGAGAACCACGCGGGTCAAGGGGAGGAAAAGGACGAGGGCTGACTGGCGTACGATCAGAAGTAGTGCCTCCTTCCTTGCCCATCATCTTTGACCTTTGCCCATTTATTTCCCTCAGTTCTGCTCCTCTGAATTGTCGCTAACCTTTGCCCTTGACGTTGAATTGTACCCCGAATGAGAATCCGTGGCAAGCAGATGATCCACGAGGACGCATTTGCCTGCTTCTCATCGGGCTCGCCAGATTCGGAAACGCCCGCATCCAGAACTCGAACGCCGTGTTTATCGATGGTAGATGGGCCCGGGGGGAGGTCGCGTCGAATTCGGACGGACCATATCGACCTATTTAACGATATTATCCGATTCCCGTGTACATAAAATAAGATTACCGACCTCGTCCGAATGATCCCTCCTCTCCTCTCTTTTTTTTTTTTTCCCCCTGGGTGATTTCACTGAACTCGTTAAGTTTGTTACATTGAGTTGACAACGGCGGCGTATGCGCCAATTTTAACATTAGAAGTGTCTTCAAAATGGTATCTTTCTATACAATCAAGTGACCGCGATCCGATTTAACCAGACACCAACAATCATGTAGGTTTTTTCGCCGATTTTGAAAGTGTCCATCTACCTCTCGACGGTCGGTGAGAGAGCGAACGGTTGATATCTCCCCAGCAAGTCCGCTCCCTAAAGTTAAAATCCTCGGATCATTCGCGATCGAGTGCTCTGACTTTCCTTTATACTGCAGTCGGGAATATTAATCTACATCTACATCCAATTGCATGCAACAATCTACCGATGTCATTTTCGATGTGGCCCACCCAAAGATGCGTGACGAACGTTTCCCAACCAATGTGCATCACTAGATTTGCTCCTAACTGTATTCGCCTTGATTCCTCCTCCTCCTCCTTTTTGCCAAAGCTCCTAACGACTGCCTCTTGCGTTAATAAGCATAAAATTTCAGTCGGTCCGCTTTTGCAACCGGCTAGAGAATCCCACGCCTGGAAAAACACTTTCATTGTATCCGGAAATCCAGCGTTTTTCCATATTTGTTCTATCCAAACATTGAAAAATAAGCATACCGTAACACATTGCGAGCCTCGCCTTTTGGGTGCCGCCGTGAGAAGCATGAAATTCGAAGTTCGCCCTGAAAGATAACCACAAGAGCCGCCCGCCAAATCGACCGGACCATTTCCGGCCGGTCCGACACGATCCCAACCGGGTTTTTCAGACTTTCGATCTTCTCATTTGCACCGCGATGTGCTAGCCGTCACGTGAAGTACCTTTCCATCCGGCTCCACCAACCATTCAATTCAAAGCTAGTAATAAGCATCTTCCCTACGCCCTTTACAGTTCACACAACACACACACAGAGGGGGACGTAGCTTTCGTTGCTGACGTCATGGCACCAGCCATCTCGTCCAAGCAAATCTCTCCGCAAACGAAAAATTCGCTCATTTTCCGAAACGGTGCGATCCGGACAGCCATGCGACGGGTTGTCCGGGACAGCGACCTCGTCTGTCCTGATCCTCCCCAGGTAATCCTTTGCTCGTTCCACAAGGCCGGGTTCAGCCACCAAATTGATTACTCGACTAATTGCAGCCACGCCTTAGTTACAAAATATCTTACTTTGGCAGTCGTCATTTCTGATATAACCCATATAATTTCATCAACGCCATTATAAAACTCACCCCCCTGCGTGTCGAAAGCGTAAACATATCCTTCACCGACCGCATCGGATTAATGATGATCGCGTAATTAAGCGGCGTGAGCTAACGCCGCCCTTTCTTTCGATCTACTTAAAATGAAGTTATGGACACGATTAGAGCAATAAATTCGACGCGCAAAGGAAGATTCTTCTTCGTCTTTCGATTAATTGCAAGAAGAGAGGGGGGGGAGAAGAGGGTGAGGGAGTTTTCTTGCGGACCTGAATTAGCATAATTATCGTTAATTAAAGAAAAGTCATGCTCGATCGCGACACCACCACCTCGCGCCAATGTCGCTAGGCTTTTGCGTGATTGATTCGACAAAGTCGTGTCAACTCCTGTGATGCTCACATAGCTAAACTGATCGACCCCGCCTTGGCATTTATTCCTTAAAGCATGGAATAAATACACATTAAATTATTTGTAACGGTGGTCTTAACGTGCCCTCCGACGGATTTTCAATTGGACCCATTATCCCAATCCTCCTCTGTTTATCAGTTTTATATATAAAAGTGATTAAGAAATATTATCGAGACCTAAGTCAATTATATTTTAGCCTAAGCTATCGCCCACCTAACGCATTTTGCTCACGGAATAATATTATCTCGTGCAACTTTTTGACTAGAGTAAATTAGATCAAGAGTCTCGTGAGATGATTTAGAGAGAAATATTAAAAAGTCCTAAATTTATTATATTTGTACTTATTCAGTCCTAAATCTTTCAAACTGGCCAATTTTATCGTAAACATTTCGATAATTTACCAATTTAGTCACAACCTTTCAATTGTGTTAATTTTTTTTTTGGTTGATAATTATGTTAAGTTTCACATAAACATTTTGACAATTTACCAATTTAGTCCTAAACATTTCGACAATTTTCAATTTAGTCTTTTTGACCGATTTTAACTGAAAAACGCTAATGTGACAGGCTAGTTGGCCTCAACCATCATATGTTGCATGATTGTTGCTGAGGTGATCAATTTTTTTTTAATCTTTTCTTTTTTTTTTCTTCTTTTCTTTTCCAACAATTGGCCGGCGAGGTCACTGGCCGATCCTAGCCAGCCATAGCTGGTCTAGGCAAGGCCGACAACTTTGCCAAGCCAGTTTGGAAGAAAAAGAGGAAAAAAAAGGAGAATAAAAAATAAGAAGAGAAAAAAATAAAAAAAAAAACTAGTATGAAAACAATAGGGGAAGAAGCCATAAGATACCAAGTTGCATAGATTGAGCAACTCTTGATGGAATACGCCTTGCCAATGCTAGCCTATTTATTACAACTTCGGCTTGTCATGTAAGGCGATCAATGCTGACTAGACCACCACGTTAGCTTTTTCAAATCAAAATTGGACAGATGACCAAATTGACATAATTGAAAATTTTGGAACTAAATTGGTAAATCGTCAAAATATTTAGGATTAAATTGGCAAAATTAAAAATTTTAGTATTAAATTAATACGGGTGCAATAAGTTTAAGAACTTTTTTCTATAATTTCGCTGATAATTTAGTTGTTTAAATCTTGTGGTGCTTAATTAATTTAAGAACAAGCCCTTAGGATCGATCTAGAGATGATTTGAAAGAAATAGCGAATTTAAATTGTTCTCGCATCGGCCACCTGACCTGGGGTTCTTTCTCCTAAACTCCCAGTTCACCTAAATATCATTACGTAGGAATTAAAAAAAAAGGTTAATATCATGAAGTACTCTAAACCAGTACATACGTGATAAATTTACTCTAAACTATTTTTCACCCCTAAAAATCCTAAACCGGTACACTTTTCACAAATTTATATTAAGTTGGTACATTTGTGACAAATTTACCATTCGTTAAATTTCGTTAAATTTTACTATCAAATTACTTTGTTGGATGATACGTGGCAATTGCCGGATATACACGTTTGAAGTTTTTACTCTCTATTTTTCACAGGTATATCAATTCGAGGTTTTTTCGTAGTATTAATCCAATTTAACGAAAATCAACGGATGATAAATTTATCACTTGTATGCCAATATGAAATTTTTTTTGTTCAAAATAATCTATTTTTGATATATTTATCACCGATGTATCAATTTGAGATTTTTGGTGGTCGAAAAACTAATTTGACGTAAATTCGTCACAGGTATACCGGTTTAGAATTTTTTTATTATCAAAAAAATAGTTTGGGATAAATTTATCACAAACGTACTAGTTTGGGTTTTCGTGCTATGAACTAAAGAAAATTGTGAAAAAGGATAATTATCATCTTCACCAAAGGGAGTTCGCTTAATGACAATTTGAGAAGCATCAATCTCTAATTAAACGTGATTTTTGAGCTCTTTTTTTAAAAAAAAAAAGCCTGTCCAATCCGTCTTGATGGGATGTCATTGATGGGTACGTCCCGTGTTTGCATGTGAGGGAAATTATCTAAGTGGCCAAGTTATTTTTCCACATATGACAAAAAAAAAAATCCCACTGCTGCGTAGTTGATAGTCTAAAACACTAAATTCCAATTCCACGAGTGTTATTATCCAAAGATTCGGATTGCCTTTAATCTAATAATGCATGTGGTTTAAACTTATTTTATACGGTGGGAGAATTTGGCAAGCAACCTCACAAATTGGGACACTCCCTTGTCACCATTTATCCGGTCATTCCGCCACGGAGCGTGGAGCCTATCGTACCGAGTTTCCTTAAATTCGTCGCCCGGCAATCATCAATTTTGATTGTCGGTCGAATTAATTTTGCTCATTTATAAGCAAATAGTGTACAAAACATGGGAATTCAATAGAGAAAGCACTCGAGATTATGCAACGAGATCCCCTAGTAGCATTTGCCCATCTTCTTCTCTCTCTCCATCTCTTTTAACTGGGTGCGCACCTCATGTATCGTATTAAACCCCCGGCTACGGGGGATCGAACCCACTGACCTCTAGATCTCACGTAGGAAGATTGAGGGAATTGGTTAACAATACGTAAACAAAGGGAATTCAATCGAAAATGAGAAGAGACTTTCATAAAAGAAGTTTTCGCACCACGTGACGAACTGAAGTCATGTCGCGTATTCAAAATTCTCTGTTCTATATAGATGACAAGAGAAGTCACAATAAAAAGGACCGAAGTGCTTTTTATCTCGGTCTGTTCTATCTCTAATTCTCATCTTTCTCTGATTTTTTGCCCGGTCTCTTTATAGAGTACGGAAGTCGAATTTCGCGACTGTAACACTAGCGTCCTCGCTTTCTTAATCGCTTTATCAATAAAGCCACACGCCTATTAGCGGTCAAGAAACTTTGAATCACCAAAAGTAGGTACAATTATGTATTTCCAAGATATAAATTATCGATCATATATCTCTAATGAGACCGATGACTTGGCCTAGAGCAAACCTTCCCTAATGTGGGGACACAATTTCGCCCTCTTCTTTTGCTGTTGTTTACTCCTCCTCCTCCTCCTTGATCTTTTTATGTGGTCACTGGCAAGCTTACGGGTCGGGTCGGGTCTGGGCCTCTTTGTACGAAATGTGACTCCGATTGTTGCCGCGCCGACACCGACGCCTACGCACCTAACTGTACGGCTTCTAGATCTTCTCTTGTCCACCTCGTTATGCCTTCCTAGGCAAGCCAACACCCACTTGCATCCTTTCCCCCCCCCCCAACTTTGACAAATTTCATTGCGAAACCAACAAACTTTATTTACCATCGGAGAAAAACCAAATCCTCCGATGACCTTAGTAAAATCCCAGATCGAGACCGGTCATGAGGAGCTTCGCGGGTCTCCATCCCCAGCAGGGTTCGGTTGGTCCGAGTTCGGTCCGACACGCCCCTTGGGTTAGGTGCCGGTTACTACTAAAATCGAAAGGCAAGGACGGGGTAAAGATCCGAGTGTTGGAAGCTCCCTTTGCGTGATGTTTCAGAACTTGAGTGTGCAGAACAAGTAAAATATAAAGGCGCGAGTTGAAGAAATGAAGAGGACTATGATATACCACCACCACTATTAACAGATCCAATCCGGGTCCCGATCCGACCCGATCGTGCACCCCATGTCCCTCCCTCCCCTTCTCACTGCAACAAATTACAAGAAGTCCGACGTTTCATCCATATGCAGCATCGTACCGACGAAACAGGGGAGATTTGAAAGGAAAAGAAAAAAAAAAAGAAAAAGGGCTGATAAATATTAAATAAAAAAGAAGAGCAGAAATTAATCCGTCACATGGCATGAGCACTCCACGACTCTAGAGTGGGAAACCCCGCGAACGACCCGAAATCGTAGCCGCCTGAGCCGCCGCCGCCGCCGCCGACCACATCCGCCGCCTCCAAAAATGACAGGTGCCCCTGCGCCGCGCCACCCACGTCGGCCATCTCCTGCTGCTGCTGGTGTTGTTGGTGGTGGTGGTGGGTCGCGGCGTGGCGGTCCAGCAGAAACGCCGACGTGTCGAGCGTCGGCAAGCACCCGCTCACGGCGGCGACCAAACGGCCGCCGCCGGGTCTCTGCGGCTCCGGCTTGAGGATCGGGGCTGACACCTGGAGCCCCGCGCCGAGGAACCTAGCACCGGTCACCTGCTGCACCATCTCGCGGAAGTTGGCCGGGTCGGCCGTTATGTAGGTGGTCTGGGACCGCTTGGAAGCGCGCGACTTCCGCTTCGAGACCTTCCCCGACGTGCCGGGGACGGAGACCCGCTGCCGCTTCGACGCCGTGGCCTCCTGGTCGGACGCCAAGGGAGCGGCGGCGGGGGTAGAAGGCGCGGGCTCGGTGTGGTGTTTGAGGAAGGGGGAGACGACGTCGGGGGTGAGAGTGTCGGAGGAGTTGTTGGAGTTGTTGGAGGTGGTGGTGGCGGCGGCGGCGGCGGAGGAGAAGGATTTCTGGAGGGCTTCGGTGAGGGTCTGGGTGTCGCGAGAGTAGGCTTCGGTGAACCAGGGGTCGATGAAGCTGGGACGAGAAAAGATCCAGGGGTCAACGCTCGCCATATGGTCGGACGACGCCATGGATTGATTACCCTCGAACTGCGCGTGCTCTCTCTCTGTCGTCTCTCTCTGTACGATCGAAGATCACCGGAAGAGCTTATCGAATTGGGTCAGTCGGATGTTCGAAGATTAAGATTGTTGGGGGTGGGTGGGGGGCGGAGAGAGAGAGAGAGAGAGAGAGAGAGAGAGAGAGGTCTGCTGCAGCTGGTGAGACTGAAGGGGTAGAGAGAGAGAGAGAGGGAGAGAGAGAGTCAAGAGCGGTCAGCTGAAGCAGAGGACACTCAGTGCTGTGTCTGTCGCCTGAAGAAGAAGAAGAAGAAGAAGAAGAAATGGTGAAATCTAAGGCAAACAGAGAGAGAAGGAGGAGGAGGAAATGGGAAGGAAGGTGGGGTGGTGGGTGAGATCTTATAGGGCGCTGTCTCAGTCAGTCGGAGAAACCGCGTTGTTTCGGGACGGACACGCGTCAGCTTTGTGTACGGAAATCAAAACAATGGCAACCCACCTCACCTCCTTGCCCTAACCATGGTTTAATCTCTCTCTCTCTCTCTCTCTCTCTCTCTCTCTCTCTCAAAGACTCTTGTTAAATTAATTACGTGATGTCCGACTTTACATAACGTTTATTTCTCGTGTCCAAAATTCGCCATTATCATTATATCATCGAAAATGCCGAAAGACAATTACATGTCAAATTCATCTTCCCCCTCCCCAAAAAAAAGGACAAAAAAATTCATCTCGATTTATATCGCTCTGAAATTTTTCGATACTTGCTTCTATAAACTAGAGGAAAGGAAAAAAAAAAACGTTTTTCCTAAGACGTGCACGACATATATCGAGAGACAAGATCACTGGCCGTCAAAAAGACCGTCGTATAAAGTTAATAATGTGCTAGAGATATCGCGACCGGCATGAATATCTACACAAATCAACCGTGCCGAAGACGAATTTGCCTATCAATGAGTAAAGCGGGAATTGCATCTCTATTCGTTTCGCTATTATTTTTTATTTTATTTTTTTGCAAAATTAACATCGAGTGAGAAATTTGTTAATTTTCAGATAACGCTCTTTCGTTGTAACAAATAAGCGAGGGATTTTAAATTTCGGACTTCCCATAAAAGGGGGTCTTAATGAAGTTTCGAGGGGACAAAATCTAGCGCAACGAAAAAAAACCGCCGTTTCATATAGTTAGGATTAGTTCTGACCAAATATATATATCTAGTTAGGATTAGTGAGTTAATTGGGATTAGTGAGTTAACGCACTGTTAGGAATCTCTAGCAAACCAGAGGCCGAGCGAGCCGAGCGCGAGTGGAGCTCTGACAGGCGCCGAAGCCGCGTCGTCGGCGCTCGGCTTTAACGCGTAATCTCGCCTCCCCATGCTTTTCGCTCTGAATTTTTCTTCCCCTTTCTTTATTATCCGATTTTTTTTATTATTATCTCATTTCGTATTTTTATTCCGAGCCACCCGTTTTTTTAATCTTTTTTGCCTTAATTTTCGCGCCGTAGAAGACATTTCCGTCAAACCCACACGTACACCTCAGTGGAACTGCCGCAAGAACGAAAGAAAGAAAGAAAGAAGATCCACAGAAAAATTTAGGATAAAAAAAAGGAGGAAAAAAAAGACTAAACTAAATTAAAAGGAGCTTAAATTCAACATCAAAAGCGGCGCCGGATTATGTTATTTCCTACTTCCACAATTTTCGGCTCCGAGTATTAAAGCAAATTACTAATGAGCATATGTATCATATTAACGACTATCTTACGTGGCCTCTCAAAGTATCGTTTGATTTTGATTTAAGCCCATGTCCTTAAAAGACTTAACGGAGAGCTGAAAATTTAGAGGTTCGCAGCGGGTTCCGTTTGGAAACGGGTGGAAGTATCCTCCAGTTACAATGATCACTAGATTACTTCATAACCACAAGGCCCGGAAGAAGTCACCTCTAGACTTATTTAATGTCAGACCGTGGCTGACATTAAATAAGTCTAAAGGTGACCCCATAAGTCTCTCAATTCCTACCATAGTTGTCAAGTACAGTTGATTTAGAAATGGTGTTCTTTGCAAAACCACAACAATGTAGACTGAGAGACAAGCGATAAAATTGAAAATTGCACAATAAAAAATTCACCAAAATTATGCCTTTTCTGCCTTGATTTTTTTTTTATGACGTCAAAAATTCTAAATTATGTCAATTGTGGCACATTTAACCTAAATTTTTTCTGATTATATTAAAAATCTCAAATTTGCATCTAGGTGATGCACTCACCATCTATCAAGGTTTTGTCGGATGTGTCAAAAAGACATTATTTTTATTTCACTTAAGTCACGTGAGCATAATATCGACACTATTTTGCTTTACGGTGTCCACATAAACATCTTTTAATGGTGCTTATTGAAAAAATCTTAACGGAGGATAAATGTGTCCCGCTTGTGCAAATTGGAAAATTTAGTGTCGCGGGAAAAAAAAATTTTGGGATAAATACACCGCATTAAATATAGGTTTGGGGGGTTTTTGGTGGGCTTTTTGCGCTTTAATGATTAACGAGCCTCAGAAATGTTCCTGCACATTAATAAGTTTTCTGCTAACTCGTCTTAGTCGTCGAATCGAGTGGGCTGGAGCCATCAAACGAAGTGTGGATACCGCGCGGCACACTTCCTATCATCTAATCACGCGTGCTTCGAGCAACACCAGGCGATCAAATAATAGTTTATGTCCGAACACTTTTACGAATCGCTCATTTTTTTAAGCGATCATTTTTTAAAAGTATTTGATTCGAATCTTCTATCAAATGAACGAAGCCGAAGCCGAAGCCGAAGCCGAAGCCGAAGCCGAAGCCGGAATCCAACAGCTGCCGATTTCACTAATTAACACGGCAATCCAGCGGTACGGACAGAGATGGATTTCGAAAATTAAAATTAGGATGTTGAGATCAAAGCGATTGACGAATATTTTCAGTCAAACACCGCGGTTCAAATTATATTATTATTTTGACCAAAAAAATTTATATTATTGCGATTATTATTATTATTATTGTTGTGACAGGGTTGAGCAGATCGATGGTGGGGTACGAGGGATGGCCATCTTGTAACTTGCGGCACTTTTTAAACTGCCCAAAATACTAAACGACAATCCATGCAAAGCCTCTGTCTTTCTCGTAAAAGGAATAAGGATGGCGGGGCCCAAAAAGAGCTGAAAGCGCGTGGGTCCCCTTCCCCACTCCATTAATCTCGAAGAATCTCAGTTTCTATATCATTTAAAAAAAAAACACTTTTTCTATTTTGATTTGATTTAGTTTTCTAACGCTTTTTTTTTTTTTCCGAGTACAATAAATCCCATCACCCTCGTCGACATCGGCGCATGCCGTCACGTATTCCGAATCTCCCATCACCGAACAGCGACGCAGCAGGGGCTTAAAGCTCTCGACCGGAGCCGAGATTACGAACCCTTTCTTAAGGCTAGTGAAGCAGCGTTTCAACAGCTGCCAAAAGAGGGGAACTAGGGTTAGTTTCAACTTCTTCAATTGCGCCCCCCCATGTGAAGGAGAATGGCCAAGAACAAGAGCAAAGAAAAGAGTTGGCGGGCCTAGGCTCCCTAGCATACGAGGATGAATCGTCACGTGCAGGAGAGGCTTGAGAGCTGGGGCAGGGCAGCCATTTAGAGGGCGACATCCCGTGAGTAGATATTAGCTCTTTAATGAGACATTTCTATTTCAAGGGAAGAGAAACTCGTATACTCTGTTCCAGAAATAGATGGCCTAAAACCAGAAACAAAATATATATTTCTGTTCCAGAAATTATTTCTAGAACAGAATGTATTACGGCCTATACTTACGCTATAATATATGGATTAACAACGACTGAAATGATCTTTAATATTTGGCCCAACATGTGATGCGGTCCACGAACTTTTAATTTGTTTAGTGTGATCTCTGAACTTTATCTCGATGTAGAATGCGGTTCTTGAACTTTTAGAACGCGTTCAATCTGGTCCTCGAACTGAATTAAAAGGTTAAATACCGTCATTCTATTAATTCAAATTCAAGGACGATATTGAACCTTTTTTTTTTATTGTTGGGGGGCTAATTAAATTGAACATGTATGGAAAGTCCGTGGACTATATTAAGCAAGTTAAAATGGTCCGGGATCATATTGCATATTGAGCTACAATTCAGGGATCAAATTGCACAGATTATGAGTTTATGGACTACATTGTACATTAGGCTACAATTCAGGGATCGAATTGCACAGATTATGAGTTTATGACTACATTACACATTGGGCGAAAGTTCATGGATCATTTGTGTCATTTTCCCATGTTATTATAACTTAATAGACGGGATTTTCACGAACTTCATCGATGAAAGTTCGAGGTTGAAATCTCCAATATGTATGTTTTATACGATAGAGGGAGATTTGAAATTAAAACGATATTGTGAAAATATGTATCGGGGAAAAAAAAAACACACACACACGCACGCACATCCGATTCACTAGTACGTGTCGGGTTTTTTTTTTTTTTTTTTTTATTGTAGGGGCTTCAGCACGACTTACTCACCACGATATTCACCCAATACTTATCACATATGTCGATAACATGCTTATGTCCATCGTTTTTGTGTTTCCGGCGGATCGCTCCGATCGATCAAATCGTGGGATACTTCTACGGATCAAATATCATAACATCGTCAGCTATCTTTGAATGATGAACATACGGTATGTGGTTGCACCTTAGACATTTTCATAAGCTCGTGGCAAAGTGTGGTCTAGAATTCTGGAGCTAATGTAGGGGCATTAGGGAAAAGGCAAATTAGGGTTTGGTACAATCGCAGATAACACATATACACACGGGGTCATCTTCGACTAGGACCGGTAGCTAAGAAAAGGTGGCCAAAACAATGGCAACTAATCGCCTCATTTGATCTCCATTGAACGGCCTCTAATATCAAATCAAAAGAATGTTAGGAGAATTATAAGTGATTGTTTTCGAGTAGCGAGCCCTTTTAAGCGCAAGTCCAAAACTTACCACGTCATGACGCAGGAAAATTACATAATCAGCTTCGAAAACCTACAGCGTGAATGTCAATTCACTTCCACCGATGAACTTTTCAATCTTATCAATTTAGAATGTCTTTACTGTTATTCCATTGATTTTAGTAGATTCATGCATTAATTAGAAAGAGAAAATAGTTTACAATTCTCTTGCCACTACAAAAGTGTGGTCATCATCGGTTGGTGAAAGCATTTTTTTTTTTTAAATGTGAGATGGCTAGATTATCGTAAAACTTGTACTTTAGGAGTGAATTTTAGTCTTTTCTTACAAAATGAACAGAGCCTAAAATCATTAAATTCATTATTATTCAATGAATTGTTCTCCTTATGAGTAATATTTTATGGGGGTTGAAAGAATCTCTTCTTCTTCTTTTTTCAAGTTTTGAGGGGAGGAGGGAGTCAGACTCTCCCTCCCTCCCCTCTCATCTCTTTGAATGAGTTATCAATTCCACTGACGGCTTCATTATAATTATTATGCTTGCATATCCACTATTTGAGTCTCTTTTTTATGCCATATCGTATCGTTTATAATCGAATCTTCTCTTCTTTCCTTTTTGTTTTCATATCTCTCTGTCCTTAATTTTGCGAACGATTCCATCGACTTTCTCCATGTGGAGAGTTTTATAGGGCGAGCTTAGAAGTTCAAAGAGTGAGCGTCTAGAATAATAAGTTATTCCGAACATACTCACTCACTTCGATTCGATGCTTACTCCATAAAATTGAGCGTTGCTCCTTTACTACTTCAAATAGTCGGCTTATCTGAACGTGATTTTGTGATTAGTTGGTGTCTCTTTTGCAAGCCTTCTCTCTCGATCAAGTTATATTTAGATTTAGATTTGAGTGCTCTGCTAATTTGATCTAGAAATAGATTTGAAACTCACAAGGCATTGCTTTTCAACCTGTTGGTGTGGTCTTTATCTCTATATGGTGATGGTGCTGAGAATGCCGAACCTAGACGTACATCGCCTTTTAGCTGTGACACCCGAGGGCGCCACCTTCTTGTTATTGCGCTCTGTTATTTATCTGATATTACATATAAAATGGCAAATGTACAAGACCAAGCAAAATAAGTCGATCATACGAACATACGAGTGCAATCAAATAACGTAGGCACGGCGCCTTAAGGTTATAGCCTTATTATGGTTTCGACTAACCTATAATACACACGCCCACACAAAAAGCAAGATCATCGATTTCATATATATAGATATATAGCTTTTTATAGAGAGCTAGAGGTGGTGGGAGTAGGTTGAGGCGGTTTGGGTTGCTTCGTGCTCAAATCGCAAACTAATTTTCGCACCGAACCGATTTTATATAAGCTAGACAATCGAACAATCCCAATTGATCTACTGTTATCGCGTCCAACTACACCATTAAGCTCAAATAATCCATCGCACCGGACTTCATTAATCCTCAATTCGCCTTCACCATAAATCCGAGCCTGACTTTAAACTATTCCGCTTATAACTTAGCCTGGTGGAAAAATTGAGTCGTCACGTTGGCAAATCCTTAGCTATTGGAGAAAGGAATCTCGGCGTGTGCTTATCACTGAAGTTGATGCAAGATTCGATAATTCGCTGCCGGTTGTAATTTAAAGGGCCTATTTTTGCGATAGAATGAGTTGAGTCATTGCAGACTATACTCAGTTGATTTAGTTTTCGGATTTACTTGCTTTGTTCGATTTTTATTTTTATCTTGAAATTATGTACATTTCTTTCAAATGAATGAATAAAAAATTCCTTTTTTTTTTTTTTGAAAATTTCTTGCGGGATCTTTCCCAATAATTTGGTATAACTTCCTGTCCAAAACGAAACGTTTATCAGGTACGAAGCATCTTTTTCCACTAGGCAGGGAGCAAATTCACGTGTAAGGAAAAAAAAAAAAGTCAAAAATCACATTTTATTTCATCCGACGTGAGGGAAAGAAGGAAAAGACACAAATCGTACGACTGATTGTGACCCCAGCTCTTGCCACGTCATTGATGATCTCAGTTAACCCCGCCACATTTAGATCCCTGCTCGTCAAAATCTTTATTTGAAGTAGAAATAAAGAAGCAACACTTACCTCAATTATCAACTTTAAATTTTAAATTATTGTACAGAATATATTAGGTATAACTTTGTGCTTTTGATTGGCACATAGATTAGCCCATGTCATTGCCTTGATTTAGTGGACCTTCTTTCTATTTCTATTTGATGTTTTTATTTTCTTCACCTTAGACAATCTAGACCTTTTGGGCACGTCCCCACGTCACGTGGTACTTTCGAGGTACCAAGGATTAGGAATCATCATTATTGAAGATTTGAACCCCGTGAATAATTCACATGAAAGTTCCGTTCACATGAGGGGAAAACGGTCTTGGTTCCATCTCGGATTTGTGAAAGGGAAAATTTAAATTATGCGTAAAAATTTGAATCGTGCGTGACCCACTTCCTTAAATGACGTTGGCGTTGGGGATATCATAAAAAAACAAAACGCCTTTTCCCACGGCGTGATTATCACGATTTAATTTTCGGCGGTTTTTTTATACCGATTTTGATTTGGTTTCATCCTCGAAATTTCGATCGACCAATTAGGCCGCGGTAAATCGAGTGCTCGACCGAAAAAAAATTGACGTTGTTTTGGAATCTTTCCCAAGTGGAGCTGTGTGATGTGCCAAAGGTCGACTTCATTTTATTTTAGTAATGTAAGAGAATAATGAACTTAGGCAATAGGCAGGCAGTGATTGAAGGCACGATACATGGGTCACCCTATCCTATTTGACATTATCCTATAAATTATTGTTCGGGTCTATAAAGTTTTTCTCCTCCTGTTCTGTTGATTTCTGGTGATAGGTCGAATAGAAGTTGGATAGTTTTTATTAGGTCGGATGTCATTGAGGTCAAAGTCATATGATCACGAAAGGAAATGCCCCGTCTTCCAATTGGCCTATAGAATTTGGACGTACCAAAATTACCCGAATTTTAAACTTATTATATGGATACCAAGTCAGTTTGGAACTTTTTTTATTTGATTAATTTGGTTCTAAACTTTTGTGCGGAATTTCAACGTAGCCCTTTCGATCGATTTTCGCATAAAATTGATGACGTGCCGGTCCAGTCATCGCCATCCTACGTGGCGCACTGGCACGTCGGCGATTTTCGGGGAAGATTGATCGGAAGGATTACATTGAAATTTCGCCCAAAATTATGAGACTATTAAATTTGCTAAATTGAAAAGTTCAGAACTGAATCGACATCCGTACGGTAAGTCTATGACCAATTGGTCAATTTTCTCTACCGATAACCATGCCGACGTATAAGGTAGAATTGAGAGAATGTGCCTTTTTGGTGCTCGCTTCGTGGCTGTTTAACTTTGTCCATGTGGTTGTTGAATCCTGAACTACATTGACAATTGCGGGAAGTTGACTTATCAGTCACTAGTGATCAGGCTTGTGTGCACCAAGTCTCTGATTAGAAAATGGGGTTCCAATTCAATCAAATGTTTCTATATTTGAAGGGTTTTTGTTTTGTCTAAGAAAATTGTTCATAATCAAGAAAAACGATTCGGCACAGTCGAGGCAATTTGGTGGAAGGGTCAAAAGGATGCGATATGTCGATCTACCTCCAACTTTCAATAGATGAAAATCGTAAATTATATTTCAAAGTTCCTTTTCCTTCTTCCAGTAAATCAAAATCGGCTTAATAGATAAATTGTTGTCCAAGCTACATAATTCAAGGTCTAACTAATTCCTCGAAGATGTCGATACAAAGAGAGGCATCACGATTTTAATTTAAGAAAGAGTGATGGGCAATGAAAGGAGTATCGATGGGCTTAAATTCGAGACCTTAATTTCGGGTTAATCTTAGAAATCGCAATAAAAATGAACATACTGAAATCGAATTGAGAAGGAAATCATAATTAAAAGAGAGAGAACCCCACGCACGCATCTATCCTCACCGGAGGAAAGATGTGCGTAGCTAGGCGTCCCTTTCGCCTTTTGGCGAGTGTCTAGAAGCAATCTATTTCACGCGCTCATTAGAAAAAAGAAAAATAGCAAAAAGAGCGGTAAATTGCGTGAGCAGTGACGTGGGATCGTGACGTGGCGTGACGCGATGCTGACGCCATCGGATAAATGAAAGGTCGCGGGAAGATGATTAAGATAAGGGGGGCGTGGGGCCCGTCGCGCGGGTTGACGTGTCGAGTGTGATTGGGCGGAATGCGCAAACACCGAAAGCTCGAGGCTCATTCCCCTCCTCACGATCACATGCATGCAAGCACCAAAAAAAAAAAAGTAATAATAAAAGGGAAAACTTCAAAAAATATCAGAATTTGGTGGGCCCCGGACCTCAGCGGCTCGGCTCGGCTCGGCTCGGCCCGATTCCCTGTCCACGCGCTCTTCTTCGGCTGAGCTAACCGAGGTTCATCGTTACGGTTTGAACTTTGAACTCGAACGGTTTAGTGGGTCTCTTGACTCTCTTCGACTTCAATAGGGTCCCAAAATCGGTAGTTCAAGGAATTTTTTTTTTTAAATAATCGTCGTATCGAATATAAATCCAATGAGTTGGCCAAAATATTTTTGGTCATTAACGAAAATTTTGTCTACTTTTTTTTAATCCGCACCCCTCGTCCAAAATTCAACTTTTGCTCGAAAAGTTCGAGTGATCTGACCATATCTCTAAATAATTTCTAGAAACGTAAGTATCTTCATTCATATCGATTATCGGGGATAAAAGTCGAGCCCGGATATGCACTCCTGTGTTTATCATCTCCTGTATAAATTTCTAGGTCCCTACGTGTTGACTTTAATTTCAGCAAACCGACAGTATTGAATAAGTTCAAGGACCCCCAAGCGGAAGCAATTAAAATTGATAATGACATTGGGCTTTGACAGAATTTTAATTCAAGGATGGCATAGTAAAAAAAAAAAAAAAACAGCGTATGGCTATTTTATCAGAGGCCGCATAACTGAAAATGTCGTACCGAAAGCTTATAAATGAAAAAAGGTAAGTGCGATTTATAAAAACGACTCGTTGCGATGGGAATAGAGAATGATACCCCGAGCAAAAAAGGCCCCAAACAATGCCCAATTCCTAATAGGCTTCTACTCTGGCGAAGGAGTTTGGAATGGCACGAATTGTGCCTCGAACAAGGCGAAAGTATTCCCGAGTTATATATTTGAAATCGAAACTAACTCGCAAACGCCACCTTTTGGTGGAGTCGTAGAGTCTAGCATCGAAATTATCATGTTGTTTCAAAACTTCAGCAGAACTTAAACAGGCCTGCAATTTGGAGTCGCAGGAGGGGTTATTCATTTACAAAATTTCATGAGATTTGAAATGGTTTGGAGATTTATCTTATCTCGTGGGTAACTCGAAACGCTTTTAAAGAATATAAGATCACTTATATAATGACAGGTACTTAAAATTCGGGCATCCCAATCGAACTATTATAGCAATCTCTTGTTAATTTTTTTTTTTTTTGTAATTTAGGCCAAGGCAATTAACATGATCTAAAAAATCTCCAAAACGGGCTTTCAATTTACTGCCTCCCCGACTAGAATACTAAGATCCTGCGTGGGGGCACGCTTTGACTTGTCCAGTCAAATCCAATTCTAACCCCCCCCGGCAACCAAAAGTAAACGGTGGGAACGCAGAACCAAAACCCACAATTTTTTTTTAATTTCCTCGAAATGGGCAAAAAAAAAAAAGACAAATTACGAGCAAAGATAGGGATGACTCACTCACCACCGGTGCAATGCCACGCTTTACTGACACCTGTCTAAACTATCTAGCTTTGGTCAGTCGAGACCACCAACAACCTTAATTAATGCCGGATCCCGTTTTAATTGTGGTCGGCAACAAAATTCGGCTCTTCATTGAAAAAGGTCAAAGGGGAATGTTCTTTTGAGAAAATTTCAAAAATAAGATTTTAAGTGCTCTCATTTTTTTTTAAATAAAAATTTAAAGTGAACTTTATTTCAAATAAAAACTTGATCTCGCGACCCAGTTGATCGGCCGACAAAATGTTTCGACCAATCAAGTATATTTTTGTTAAAATATAAATTTAATCTAACTTGCTGTTAAATTTAATTTGGAAAAAGAAAAAAATCAACTTGTAATTTTTCTCCTTTTTTTTTTTCAAAATCTCTTAAAAAAGAAGATTGAAAAATAAAATAAATAGAAAATAATCAAAATGCCTCTAACTAAAGTAAATTATGTCATTTTTTTAGACTAATATAGTCACTTTAGATCTTTATTTGAAATAATGTGCATTTCAAGTCATTTTTTTTAACACAATAAAGACATTTCAAGCCTTTATTTGAATTAAGGTCTACTTCAGCTCCTTATTTGAGAAAATATGGGCATCTGGAGCTCATTTTTTGAAATTTTCCCTTTTCTTTTTAAATGGAAATAATAACATTGATTTTATGAATTTTATTGTCGTATATGGTTTTTTTTTTTTGGGGTCAAAATTATTGTATATGGTTCAGGAGTGACTTATATTTTAATTCTCTATGTCATCTACAAAATTAGTAGTATCCCGAGAGATCCTCCCAAGAAAAGGTGGATTGACATGATTGGAGAGGAGAAAGGAGGAGATTAGCAACATTGAAAAAGTTGATCCTATCCCTATAGAATGTATAAGGACATCAACAGCATAAGAAAGGTACAACTATCGTGGACTTTATGAGGGGGCGGCACTTCAAGTTTGGTGTCAAGTGTGTAGTAATTAGGTCGGTTCGATCCGGGAATGGAACCGAACCGGCTCTACTCAACCGGTTTCAAGCCGATTGAGAAATGTGTAGGTTCCTGATATACCTGCACGGTCGATTCTATTCAAGAACCGGTGTTTTCGGGTTTTTTTTTTTATCCCAAAGCATTGTGCCAGAGAATTTTTGACACGATACGTTTTCTCAAAATAAAAATTGTATTACTTAAAGCCAGGTCCAACCTGAAATCCCATTGCCGAATTCCGAGTCTAGAAATTGGGCGCCGATTTTAACATGGTAGGTTTCGAGTCCTCGTTCCAGGACTTACCCGCCCCGAAAGGCAATCATCCTATGCCGGTGCGAGAATGAGTGACCACATCTTCCAAGAAATGGGATCATATGTTAAGGAATGAATCCCAAAACGCAATCTTATGCGAATTCTTATTGTTTTTACAAGTACACTTGGTTATTACAGATGATCGGCAGAATGAGCTATATGCACACAAACTCCGATCTATAGTCGGAGACTGGGTTGCGCGACCTCATGCGACCGTCACGAGAGATCGCGTGCCAAAAAATAAAAAAGCAGCTCTCATCCCTAAAATGCCTTTTCAAATTCGAGACGTTGATAGCGCTCCCACTTCCCAGCACTTACTATAGAATGGGACTAATTTTTTTTGTTTAGTCTTCTTTTTAACATTGGCCTTCCAATTTCTCCCTCTCTTTTTCCCTTTTATATCTTTCTTGTTTCAATTTTAAAAAATAGGAAAAGAAATGATAACTATTCTATTTTTTTTACACTATTTGAGGCCTGTCGCCATCGCTGTAGCTCACATCTTTCTCTTTTCTTTTCCTTTCTTTTCTTTTCTTTTCTTTTCTTTTTGCCCCTTCCTTTTCTTTTCGATATAAAAGGGAGTTCAATCGATTTTGCTGTACTAATGCCCCCCGTAATCTTCGCGATATTTTTACCAAGTGCCCTCCCTTTTTTCACAACTAAACATACGCAATAATAAAATGGGTTTCTTTCATATATAAAATTGAGTTAGTGTGCATAAATGAGATTTTTCATATAAAAAATAAATTCTCTTGATTTTGGCGAGGGTCGATGGTCGGCGAGATCATTGGCCATCATTGACGTCGGTGGACGGCCCAGCCCTTCTATCTGTATTTTTTTTTTGTGTGCGCTTTTTTTAAAAAAAGTCTTAGAACTTTTTTTTTAACTTTTTGTTGAAGGAAAGGAAATAAAAAATGAAGAAAATACCCTTGATCAGCTGGTGAGGTGAGGCCAATTTTTGGCCCGACATGGGCACTTCATGTCCTTATTTAAAATAAAGTTTCACTTCATATTTTATTTTTAAAAAATGAGGGCACTTTTGGATCCTTTTTCGAAATTTTTCCGTTTCGTTTCTTACTCGGGAAGCCACTTCCCGCGAGGGCTTCACTAGCTTCGACAGCGGCTGGGACTAGAGAGAAGTCATGAGCATTACGTTTCGTAGAATCCTATTTGAATATTTGACGATCTTTGGGGTTGTCCTCCTCGGCCATGTGCGAATCTTCCTTCTTCCTGTTCAAGCTTTCTTTTTGGGTTTTCCTTCTTCTTTTTTTTTCTTTTTGCCTTCACACCTTATAAAAATGTGGCTATCAAGCAGACTTCCTATTCATTTCCAAGTCCGTGCGATCCCATTCTTTTTATCTCCACCCTCTCTCTCTCTTTCTCTTTCTCTTTCTCTTTGTCTTTGTCTTTTCGGACACGAGATCAAAAGCAGGGCGTATGGAGGGTCCCCCCCATGTCTGGATATCACAGCAATGCCGAGATCGACACAACGGGCCACAAGCATCTTCGTAAAGGAGCGAACGCAGAGAGGAGGAAAAAAGAGCGCGCTTCGAGATCGATCGGTGGGGTTGAGGAAAAGGGCAAAATCCATCCTTGGGAAGCTCCAGCAAAAGGGCAGTGAAAATGATGCCTGATTTTTGCTTTTGATGCGTTCAGCTCAAGGAAGGAATCCAGATTAAGATAATGGGGAAATCGAAAATGGGCTTAAAAGAGCACGACCGCCACCAGGAAGTCTTCCCTTCGTCTCTTTCGATGAAATGTTTCCACAAATAGGATCCCCTGTTCTTTCCCCTGTTTTAAATCCTTGAGTGCATGGGCCCCGTTCTAGGTCTTTTTCACGTCTGCTGGACTATGTTACCCCGACGGAGGCCTCTCATATCACACGCTTTTCGACACTCCGACACTCTTCGATATGCGATCGACGCGTGGTCGGCGCTCTAGACATGTCGGCCGGTAACACCCAAGCCCAACATCCCAACACGCATGTGATCAATTTTAAGCATTCTCAATAATTATGGGTCAAAATGTGAATCTATAATAAATATATTTAAGTCATATATCCGGACACCCCAAATTTAATATGGCCATCCAGCCCTAAAAAAAATCTAATCGTGAATCCTTAATAGAAGAAGAAGAAGAAGAAGAAGAACTCATTGCCGATATTTTTGATATGCATGATAAAATTATCACGTGAATATATATTAATATACAACGTGTCAAAATTCTCTATTTTTGAGAAATTTCATGTCGGCGTGTCGTGTCTTGTGTCGCATGTTGTGTTGGTGCAACATAGCTAGCTACTAGACAGAGCCGGAGGGGGAATAAGGAAAGGATGGTCCTTTGAGGAAAAAAGAGATTGAAGTTGACAGAACTGTGTTTCGGGTGACGATCTTGTTGTGTTTATGTTGGGTGAGCCTGAAGGTGTTAAGAGGAATGCTGACGTTGTTTTGAGGAATTTTATGCCATGTCAGGCTTTGGACTTAGTCCTATGACGACAGGAGTGTTGAGAATCTCTGATTTTGAAGCATGGAGCCAGGAACGCTGATGGAGTAAGTGGAAGGCATTGAAGGATAGAATCTTGCGGAGAATCACCGGTTGGGCTTCAAAGGATCTGTCTATTTTGCAGCTAGG
The DNA here is from genome assembly GCA_019149425.1 of Psidium friedrichsthalianum. Classification (NCBI taxonomy): domain Eukaryota; kingdom Viridiplantae; phylum Streptophyta; class Magnoliopsida; order Myrtales; family Myrtaceae; genus Psidium; species Psidium friedrichsthalianum. The sequence continues at coordinate 34,447 of JAGVVM010002198.1, forward strand.
CTGCAGCTCGTATCTGTTGTTTCGACTGGCGATTCGTATCGTGTCGAGACAAGGATGTAACCCAGTTATGGCCGGCCCAAATACAACACGATTCATAAATAGCTCAAAACTAGCTCAACGGGAACTCGCCATGCTCATAGATTAATAGTTCACCCAACACGACAGGATTAACACGATTATCGAGCGCGTCAGCGTATCATTTGTCACCATGGTAACACGCGAGCTAACCCTATCCCGGATAATAAACCCATTTTCACGACCCGGGCGCGGGGAGACCAGATCCAGCGAGTGGAATACGAGCACGGATAGCGGGATCTGAGCTAGGTGAGAACGAGCAGAGGCAAGTCGGGGTGTGAAGAACATTGTGGTCTGTGAGGTGAAGAAGAGAGGAAATTATGGCTGCCACTGGCAAGGAGTGGGTGTTCAGTTGAGTGAATTGCAGGAGTTGCAGTAGTCAAGGTTTAGTTCAGTTTTTTTGTTTTTTTCTTTTGTGACATAGATGTTATCTTATAAGATTTTAAGGATTAACAAAAATCTTTCAAGTAGCAGTAATATACGTGTTAATACATGTTGATCATGTTAACTAATTAAATGGGTCATGCACTGATTGATAATGTACGGTAATATACATTTAATATCATCAAGAAATCCCCTTCGTATTATCGATTAACTGATAATGTGGGACTATCGCTATGGTTAAGCTGTTAAATGTAGCATGGTGTTCTTTCCGCTGCCATCTTACTTTAATACAGAAAGTTTCAAAACGGATGAATGAAATCTTTTCTTTGATACAGACACTCGAGTGATGAAATTATTTCAAAACCTCATTGGAAGAAAAGATAAAGGGTAACACTTGACATCTGTTTGGCAAGATTCTTGGCACCCTCATTTGCCACTTTCTTGGTGAAAATGGAGAGTAATTGATGATGGAGGTAGCATCTGTTACAGCAGATTTGGAATGGTTCGGAGCCAAGTGGTGGGCCAGAGGTCTGGACCACATTCAGGCAAAGCAATATCTGATAAAGGCTGCACTGGATTAAAGCATGATGAGAATGAATTCATTATTCATCATTAAAAAGCAAAGAGTGAGTCGACATCATCTCCCTCTGCTTTCCACTCCGAAGCAGCCCAAGCCAAAACCGATTCTATAGGTTCAGGCTTAACTACAGCTTGGGGCCCGGCAAGCCACCTTTATGACGCCCAAAGGGGACATGAACCATTCATTTCCCAGAACAAGCCTTTGTCATCTTACCCCAAATTATTGGCAGAATGCATTTTTCCTCATCTCGAGTAACAAATAAGACATTGTGCGCTCTAGATACCAAAAGTTTAAATGGACCTGCATGAATGCGGAAGAAACCCACCCCCGGGGTTAGGCGGTCATTGTGAGATCTTATGTTCTAAAAACAAGGACAAGGATTTCAATCTTGGGTCGCCGCTCCTTGGTTCAGCTCAGCGAACCGCATGCCAACCCTCATTGAATGCTTTAGGAACTTCTCGGCACATCGATTGACACAGGTCTCCTCTTGTTTTTGCAAGTTCTTGTGCTTGAAGGAGTCCACGCAGTCGTTAAAGCATCTCTCGACGAGGGAGTTTGTACATTCTCAAACTGCAAGTTGGGACACGGAATATGCATGATTATGCTTTCAAAAATAAAATCGATCTAACTAAGATGAGTAATATTGTACAAATGAAAACAAAAGCATTGAGAATGGGTTACATAGAACTCCAATTACTTGCATAGCCACAAGCTGCAGACAAACATGATACTAGCCGATAGCTAAGATGAGTAATCAAACTTAACTAAGGCTACTAGAACTCCAATTACTTGCATAGCCACAAGCTGCAGACAAACAGAACACTAGACTATAGTTAATATGAGTAATCAATCTTCACTAACACAAGTAATATTCTACAAACGAAAACAAAAAGCATGCCTCGGGGAATTGGTTATAGAACTCCAATTACTTGCATAGCCACAAGCTGCAGACAAGCATGCTACTTGCGGATAGCTACTCTGCTGAGGACTTTGCAACAGCTAATGGGAATCATAAGATCAGTAGCAGCAGCAAACAGAGCACAAAAGATCAGAGACAAGGTGCCATATGAGTCTTGAAAGTTGATCAACTGTTAATATGAAAGATTCCGTCCGCCCTCCAGAGTAATTGTTAAAAGACTGTTTAAAATATCCAGTAACATAAATGCACCGACTCACTTGCGTCACATGGATAATGCATCGAAAATCAAGACATTTCCTGATTTTAAGTATATTCAACAAGTGTTCTGGGCACTCTGTTAACAAGATCCATGATATGACTCAATTTCCCATCAAGCAGCTGTCTGCCAGTTTGTCAAATGCATCTACATATGAAGGAACAGAGACTTAATGTCAAATGGTCCTTACATCACAGAAGCCACAATCCACTGCTTAACTTGATTTATAAGGGGATTACGTCGTTTCATTTTCCAAGTAAACTTTAATACAATTGTAGAGAGAAGCCAGAAGCCAAATAAAACACCAATTATCCATATACGGTGTCGGTAAATTTCTCCTCGAATGGATCAGTCATTTAACTCGGTGGTTTCATCCTCTCCCTCAGCCCATGCAAAGAAAATCCAGAATGAGATTGATGAGTTCGCAGAATAAAAGATGAAAAGTTGTTTTTGCAGACAAATGTGAGAGTTACGACAACCGTAGTATGTTTTGGGCCAGCCCATTCCCAGCTACCGTAAACCTGTCCGGCACTAAACTCCTACATCCATCCTTCCCTCAGCTTTTGGGAGCTCAACCAAGACCAACTTGGGCAACGTACTATTTCGATTCAGAATCCAAGCAGGTAATGGTCAACTTCTCCCTTAATGATATCTATGCTACCTAGTATTGTCATAATATCGGCCAATATCATTCTTTTAACTAACTCAGGCATAATTTGCAAATTGATAAAACCTGGTGGATGAATTTTCCACCTCCAAGGAAACCACTCTGATCTCCTAATAAAAATATGCAAGGTCAGCCTAATATTGCATGGTGCATCTGTATACCTTCATAAAAGCCAGAACTTTCATATAAAACACGATGAATGAAGTAAACGAAAGTTCTTAAGCAACAACACAATTATCAACAACTTTCATGTAGCCAATTCATTGTTAAAATGAATAATAAACTAACACGATGATTGAAAAAAAAAAAAAACGTTTTGATACGAACTATGATGCCTGCTAATATCGACAAACTTAACAACAAATCCAGGAGAAAGAAACAAAATGTGCATGTCGTTCCCAAAACGTCCAGTAGCAGCATGCACGCTACACTGGTTTTAAAGGAGAACAATTCTTATAGCTTCACAAGAAAAAAGAGCAGCAAAAGAAAATTCCAGATGCAACCCTTTCTTGGTAAAAAAAACATAGGAAAATGTGAAGCCAAATGCATAGCGCACGGATGCTGATAGAAAACCATCACTTTTACGGTCCGAACCGAACCTGCTTGGCGCAATCTCGGGCATATAAGAAACAAATGAAGAAATTCACATTACAGGAAATGAAAGAAGCTAATTAGCTTCATCCGGTGAAATGTCAAGCGCCCATCACTCTTTCAAGAAAAACGAAGTGAAATGCAAACTTTCCATCCTCGATTCCTTAAAGTATGAAATCGGCAGGAAAAAAGAGAAACCTTTAAGACACCCGCCATACCCTCTAATCCGCATTAGCAGATACAATTGGCAAACAACACTAAGCTGATACGGAAGGCCTGAGATAATTGTTTAGAACCCGAACTAAATCACTCGAATCACGTATCGCTAATTCATTTGGGCATAACTATCCGTCCAGCGAAGAAAAGCGAATTACGAGTGAGCAACAAAAACCGAGCCACTTTCACCATTAACATAGTGACACTCCGAGGTTGAAGAAAGCAAGTGAAATAGACGGAAGGGAGAGAACCTGTCGCGGATCTGGAGCTGGTCGATCATGGCGGCCATTTTAAGCTTGTCTTCCTCCGGAAGATTGTCCAGGTCTCCCATCATGCTCTTGTCCATCTCGCAAAACTGAGGTTTCCAAAACTAGCTCTTTGAACTGCCGCGGAGCCGGTTGCGCGGGGCGCGGGCAAAGGCCGGTGAACGAGAGAGGTGCGACGGCGGCGGCTTGAGTTGCCGCGGCTAGCGAGAGGAGAGAATATAGGTGGAGAGACCCCCAGGGCCGCTGAGGCTTTAGAAGGGAGGTAGGGTTTCTTTCTGGTTTCACCTTCTCACCGTAGAATATTTTTTTTTTTTAGGTAACATTTAATTTTGTCCTATTCACTTCTTCGGAATACAAGCGAGATACATCGCAATTTAACTATAAATCAAAATACATTTCATATAACAAGAGAAATCTAAGTTACATGCTCAAATAGCAAATCAATGATTTCTTCACACCCTAATCGGCGACCGATCACCGAATTCGTTCTCATTAATGAGTACACATCGAAAACTCCGTCTATTGCTATAGCTTTGCCTTTCGGTAGCGAGCACCTAGATTTGGTGTCCCCAACCATCACCGAGCAAAGAAAAAAGATTGAATGAGTGTAGATTTGACACGAGCAAGCTTATCTGATTTCCTTCGAAACTGGACTTGTTCATTGATAAAACCCGAGGAGAGCGAAACCCTAAAAACATACACACAGAAAATCCTAAATCTAAACTAGATTGAGATAGAAATCTCTTAAAAATAAAAGGGAAAAGTTTTCAGATCTAGGCTAATTGAAGGAGAAAAGCTCCCAAACAAAAAGAAAAGCAAGAAAAGGAAAAAGAAGATCAAAATAACTTAAGGAAATGGTGAGGGTGAGAGGGAAAAGGTTTTGGCGGCGAGGGAAAAAGGGTTATACTCTCACTCTAGATGTTAAATGTATTGGCCATTTTATTACTTCGTATTTGCATAGACCATGCTGTATTGTCAATTATGTAGGCTTAGGTATAATTTCAGATTTTTATAGACTTTAATATTACGTTGTTCTTTTAGCAAATGTTGCCGTTTGTACTAAAGTTCCACAAAAGAAGTTGTTTTGTTGTAAATCTTAAGGCTAGTTTGTTTCGTGAAAAATAAAGCGCTTTTGAAAAATATTTTTTAGAAAATTATTTTTCAGGAAAACAACAATATTTTCTGTTGTTTAGCTGAAATCTGGAAATGAACAAGAAACTATTCTTGGGAAAATTTCAAATAAGGCCTCAAATGCTTTCGTTTTCTCAAATAAGGGCTCAAACTATCTTTTTGTCTCTAAATAAGGGTTTGAAATAGCCATAGTTATTTTAAATAAAGGTCCGGCCTTGCCGACCGAGTAGCTGGCCAAAAATTTCGATTGATCAAGGGCATTTTTGGTCAAAATATGATTTTAACCTAATTTTTAGTTAAACTAAATTAAAATTTAAATGTAAAAGTAAAAATAACAAATAAAAAAAGGGGATACGGGCGAGAGGGGTTTGAGGGGACTACCCTCTCACTTGTGGCCACCAACATCTCGATATAAGCCGACGACCTCCCTTACCAAAGGCAAGGGCCTGAAATCGGCGCCTAGGCACACATCGAGGCTCCAACGACCCTAACAACCATCACCGCCGCCCTACCATAGTTGAGGTGGTGACAACAGGAAAGAGGGTAGCCTCTTCCCGCCTATATCTCCTTCTTACTTTTTTTTTTCTTTTGAAGAAATAGAAAAAATAAAAAATATAGAAAAAATGATGAAAATACCCTTAATCAATGATGAGTTAGGCCTTTTTTGAGATTGGTTGTGACCACTTCAAGCTTTATTTGAAATAATATCCACTTATTTGAGATAATGAAAGAACTTCATGCCTCTATTTGAGACAAGGTACTTCAAACCCTTATTGATATAAGGTCAATTTCATGTCTTATTTGAAAAAATAAGGGCACTTGAGACCCTTTTTTAAAATTTTCCAATATTTTTCATTGTATGAAAAATCAGATTTCCTCCGCATGCTCCTTTTAATATTATTAGTATTATTTTATTCCTTTTTTATTTTTTATTTGTCAAAATTCGATTTTTATTACTTTTCTCTTTTCTTTTTCTTTTTTTTTTTTGTTTTTCTTGCCTTTCCTTTTTTAGCGAGTCGTCGGCGAGGTTCATCGAGATCAACCTCAGGTGAGCCTGAGCTCACGAGATCTGACGAGCTCGAGGCTAGCTAGCCTGTGGTGTCGTCCATTGTCATGGTCGACGCCAGGTCGAGGAAGGGAAAAAAAATTATTTAAAAAGAAAAGGGAAAATAAAAAAAATTATTGAAAAATTGAATTTCTTTAAAATACTTAAAAGGGAAATGAAGGTGATTTGTAGTTTTTATTTTTATTGTTCCTTTTTTTAGAATTCAAATTTTCCTTTTTTATTAATTTTTTTTTTCTCTTTTCTTTTTTAAAAAAATTTCCTTCTTCTTCAGCCGGTTGCTAGCCATCACTAGTCGGGATCAAATGAACCAGAGCTTGAAGTTCGCCGGCATGTGGTGTCGGCTGAGGAAGAAGAAAAAAAGAAAAAAGAAAAGGCAAATTTAATTAAAAACAAAAGGAAAAATGATACAAATTAGTGAAAGAATTTGATTTTATTTAATATTTAAAAAGGAAATGAATGTGAGTAAATGGATGAGAAAAGATTAGGAAAAATAATTTTCCCTTTTAAAAAGATGAATGATTTTCCCTGCTTTTGAAAGCAATTTTTCCGTAAGTGGAAAATGTTTTCCTTACTCATCTATTTTCCATGAAATGAATGCTGAAAAATATAAAAATTATTTTTGAAAATTATTTTCTACGAAACGAATGGAGCCTAAAATTACAAAGATGTTGGCCATGATTATCCATTACATTTATTTGCTAAATTTTTCTCAATTAGAAAATTTCAAATTATTAAATGCATCATGAATCTCAATAAATAGATATCTCATGGACTGTGTTCTGTAGATTAGATGGAGTTATTATACTCAATCTAGCATTTTGTTGGATTATATAATAAAGTTCCTGAAAGAAGTGTACAGCCTCGGTGAAAATCAGATTAGTTTGCTAAGATTGCTCCTCAAATAAAAAATATACTATGCTGTATAATATATATATATATATATATATATGGCATAAATACAGTCATATATTAGAGTCTAGAGTCAAATTATTTACGTCAGAATTAATTCATCGCTTAGTTGGAGATAATGGCACGTATGGTCCTTGAACTTTAGTTTAATGTACAATATCGACCTTGAACTTTTAATTTATGCAATGCGGTCCCTCAACTCCGTCCAATGGGCAATGTCGTATTTAGACTTTTAATTTTTTCAATGTGGTTCATAAACTATTGGTAAATGTTTACTAAAGTACTAGATTATATGAAAATGTTAATTTCGCACACGAGGTGTTATTTCTTCGTTTGGTTAGGTCATTAATAACTTTATTATTTTTAGATAATAGCAAATAGAAATAACACTCGTAAGGAGTTCGTGCTTATTAGCTAAATGACAATTCGCTCATACAATACACCTGGTCTCTTCTCGTGGATTTTCATAGCCTTGTCGTGCAAAAATGAGCCATTTATTTGAAATGAATGTCCGAGTTACGATATATATCATTAGCGATACGGAAATAGATCGAATAATCTATTTCTTTATCCAATAAAATGTGTTTTAGTTTGCATGGTCCAATCATTGATCATGGGAATTTCTACAATAAAATTAGGTTGGTCACTTATATAGTTCCTTATCCACAATTTTACTATTTAGTTTTCTAAAATATAGTAGCATGAGAAATCCCTATAGGGTAGAAAGAGTAAGTATGTCTCTAAATTGAAATGCTTTGCTCGTACATCTTATATTACAAGTAATAAATATTATAGTTGGATTAATGAATTAACGAGAGCCATATTGAATATTGGATCATAATTTAAGAACGGTATGCATATTAAGCTAAAATTCATTATTATTATATCGAGCAAATTAAAAAGTTAGGCGACAACGTAATATATTATATCAAAATTCAACAACCATTCGGGTCATTTTTCGAATGTTTGGAATGGCGCGCCCACGGGTTGACGGGTCAGTGGGTGGGAAAGAGATACGAAATTCCAAATATGTCCTCAAGAAAGACAGATGGACGGTGCCCAATCGGTGGAGCCCACGAGAGCGCACATGTATCTCGCCTTCTCCGTAAAGTTACTAAAATACCCTCGCTCGTTTAATGATCAACGTTTCCGCCACGTGTCATACGCAGATGAAGACGGAAGGCATCTTCATCTCTCATCTTCTTCTTCGTCAAAGTCCTCGCCTGTTAAAAAATCGCAAGTGAGCTCCGAACTAGGTCATTGTTTTTTGGGTGCCATTCTTCAAACTCTCCCCCTTCCTTTGTTGCGAATCGGGAGTCGACCTTCGCATCCGCAGGTACTTCCGCCATCGTCAGCATCTGAATCACCCCACAATTAGGTCTTTCGAGTGGTCTTTTTGGATTCGGCATTTTCGCAAATTTCGTGCCCCAGCGATTTGCACCCTGGTTTCCTCTTTTTCTACTGATTGCGGTGGTGTGAAATCGTCGCCCTTGAGATTTAGTAAGCTGTAAGCGAGAGCAGTGCTGCCTTTTTTTGCTCGGAAACCGAGGTTGAGATGGAATATGCTTTTTTTGAATGATTGGGGATTCGGTGAACGGCTTGCTGTGTATTTGTGTTATACGGCTTGAAATGTTTGATCCTTCCCGCTGAATTAGATCTCTCGCTCGATCTCCCTGCTCACAACTGCGCTTTTTTTTTTTTTTTTTAATATTTATCGAGATGGGAGTGAGCTTTTCTCCTCTTTTCCTTTTTTGACGTACATAATCGTGGTTATTGACTTTCTATGAAGTTCTCTTGTTGTTAATGGCGACGGATAATTCACTGACGATGTGGTACATATAAGATTGCTCTTTGTAGGATACTTTACACTGGAAAAATGGGGTCCACTTTCACTCCTTATGGGTATCGCTAGATTTAGAAATAACTTTAGCAATGTTGGTGACCGGGGCTCTCTGTTTATATCGTTGCGTGAGGTGTTCAATTGGCTTCCACGTAAAATAAAGATAAGATGCATTTCGAACTTTCTAATTCATGAGGGGGCTACACTCCATCCTTTGGTTGCTAGTAAAGTCTTTGGTTGAAAGGTAATACAGTGCATGTCTTTACTGCTTGCTTCGACATGATATCGATGACAATGACTAAATGTACTAAATAGTTGATAGTGGGAGAGATGGATGCGGGGTAAAAGAGCTGTTGCTCATCTGTATCATGTGGTACATTGAATGTGTTAACGTTAGATTGCTATTGAGAAGCTCGAATAGAGAAAAATGTTGGAACCTTGCTTGCAGAGCAAATCATTTGGTTGTAGTCATGATCCTA
>JAGVVM010002199.1:0-37080 GCA_019149425.1 Psidium friedrichsthalianum
TTGCTGGGGCTTGGTTCGATTGTTAGCATCGTCGCTATTCACATAGGCGTGGAAGGACGCAGCATTGCTTATTGGATTTGCGCACGGGCGTTATTTTTCGCAGTTCCAATATTGATAGGTCTAGTCTTGAAGTTGCGTGCCGAAATAGAATATGATTGCGTTTGCATAGACCATCTAATGCACCACAAGAAAAAAAGTGGGTGTCACACACAATATTTACTTTTAAACGTGGAGGCGGAGGCTTACGGTGGCTTGAGTCGAGGACGCCACCCCGAACCTCGAGTACTGGCTTTGCATCCGTTCTCGGGAAGGGTTTTTTTATAGTTTATTTCCACATGCTTTGGAGGTCCCACAAATCAACCTCTCGTGCGGAAAAGGGAATATTATGGGATATGAAACTTGATTTATGAGTTGAGACTCAAATATAATGACTTGGCTGAGAGTGATAAATTTAGTCAATAGATTTTTAGGATATTATACCAAAAGACGTTGCAATAAATGAATTATATCCTACCGAACTCGATTTTTACTAGTCTCTACGCTACGGCAGAGCCAGAAACGTGGTTCCGCTTCCGGTGTCATTCGATCCACAATCGAATCTTATCAACGCGGGCACACAAAAGTTTTTTAAAAACACAGGGACAGAAGTCTTCTCGGCTTCTGAGTCAATAATGTGAAGAGGAGGTTTTGTATTAAGCAGATATGGTAACTGGTAGTTGGTGGATGCTTGTTCTCTTTGTCGGTCGCAGAACTGCAAGCCACATGCGAGGCTGTACTTGAACAAATAATTGCTCAGGGGATTCAGTAGATTGTCTAAAATGCTGCAGGACTGCATTTACAGAGCATAACTTCTTTTGCTTCATTATTCTCTCTTGGGGCCCATTCGCGGCGTGGTAATACCAAACTGTAGTTGGACATGATCCAGTGTTTAGTATTTCGTCCGTGTTCATGGCAATACTATAAGGAGAGCCACTGTCCTAGCAAAGCGACGGCGGGTCGCGCATAAAAATGCTGATTAAGGTAAGCGCACTTCTATTTGTGGACGCGACAGAATGTATACATTGCTCCATAATGCTTATGCTAATATCCCGTATTATCAAACAATGTATATGATTTCTTTTTTTCAGCCCATATAATTTAAAATGTTCGGGGTCAAGCTTATGGGACATTTTTCCTCAATCACGAAAAGGGTATAAATAAAGCGCTTCGTGCTACAGGTCATACGGAAATTACCTCCCACATGGTTCAGGAGTGGCGGAGAGGGGTGATGCAAGTTGCGGTACGCACCCACGTTAATAAAAAAAGTGGTAGGGGCTGGGGGGTGGGGGTGTGTGTGGGGGGGGTGGGTGGGCGTGTGTTGGGGGGGTGATGTGTAGAAGATTCAGGACATTTCGTTTTTACTAGTGCACCAGTTGCTTCCATCTTTATAGGAAACAAATTTTTCCTTCTGTCAATGTTCATAGAACTCCGTTTCAAGAAGGCCACCGACAGGCTTTTCAGCTTGACAAAGAGGAGCATTTGCTTTGGGGCCTGTGAAATCTAGTCACTCGAAAACACTCAACAAGGAGCAATAGTGGGCCATGAAACGATTCTCAACGGATTTTGAGCTCAGTGAGATTTGAGGTGTGTGATAAATCCTCCGTTTTTTTAGTTGGCATGGATGACAAGCAGATAATTCTCTTTTCATTACAAGTTTTATATACTGTTTTTGGATTGGTTTTCCTGGTAGTTGACCAAGAAGTTAGAGGAATACTTTGATTTTTTCGACGATAAGCAACTTCAAGCAGAAGCATCTAATGGAATCTAAAATCTTATGGTAGAAATTTTTTTTTTTTCCGTTTTTCAACCAATTGTTTGGTAACAAATAAAGTGTACAAATTTTTATCCAACCGGTACTTACTCCTCTGTCAACTTCTTGAGTGTCTCATGAAAGAAGAACATCAAAGATTTTAATGTCATTTGGCTTTTTCCTGAAATTTTGGTTTTTCTTCTTTTTTTTTTTTCCCATGTTTGTCACCAAGCAAAGCAGAGCTAATTGCATCCGGAACAACATTGAACTGAGAAGCAATAGAAAAGCACGTAAGGGAGGGATTCTGAAATGTAGAACAAAGACGGACAGGCACTCCAATATATTTTTTTTTCACCGTCCGTATGAGGGTACATTGGAGCACGAGGTTTGGATTTAGATAAGGATGGGTATCAGGATACCTATCCTTTATCTTTAAGTTTCTGTGTTCCCTCATATCTGATGCTCTCCCTTGAGTGAGGCGCCTATGTATATGAAAGATGAAGAACTAATCTATTCTTAGGTCTCAATCGAGCTTCCCTGATGGAGCTCATGAATAAAAAAAAGTACAACAACATCGTGATATGGGAAATGCAGGATCCCCTCCCACTCCCACATGACTCACAATCTCGACAGTCAGAAATGCATCTAATCGTGCCTCTACTTCCACCTTCTTCTTAGGATCAACTCATAACTGAACTTCAATGGCATGAACTCTCTGTGCCTTCTCAGGCAAATGGTCCAAGTCGAACTTCAAGAGCCCAGATGCCGCATCGTATTCGAACTCGACCTCGTTTGTGCCCAATTGCAACTCTTTGGTTCTGGTGGACGAGTAGCACCGAACTTGCCGCATCCCTTGACCTCCATATGAACAATCCCCACCAATTCATTGCTGCGATTCTCCACTCTTTGCTCACCCATGATGTTCCCTTCTCCTGCGTACTCAGTCTCAAGCTCCAACAACTCGGCGCCGCCCTTGACCTCGTATCTCAGCCCTTCAATTGCTCCACAGCATTGAACATGTTGATGAGCCCCAGTGGAGCAAAGCTGAATCCAGGTGCCAAGACCTTGATTGGCGTGATGTAAATATGTCTTGCTCGAGGACATTGAGTGACACGGGCATTGCGGTATTGTAAGGTAGGACTGTGAGTCTCTGCTCTTGTGGCAGTACATGGTTGTGCAGTCGTCGCGACCAGGTGCGGTCCGTGGCGGCTTCGCTGATGAGGTGGACATCACAGCCATGGATGATCCGGTGATGGCCTCGGTCTTGGTTTGGTGGAAAGTGTTTTTTCTCTCCATCCTGGTTCCAGGCAGCTCCTTGCAGTTGTAGACGCCAAGGACTCCCGTGTACTTGTTCATGTTCCATATCTTCAACAAGCTGAATGAAAGACAGAATAATTGGTCCGTAATGCAATTTGGCAGATCGAAAGACGATACATTGTAAGACTCAATTATCTGGATACTATGATGAGATGGTCGTGCAAAGTCCACCTCAGATAGATTCAGGACGCAGCTTGAGCTTCACTGATGGGATTTTCTGGTGATTGAACTATCTACTGTCAAATCCTCATATAAGTTTGAGCCCAGACATTTTCGTCTTCTAGCTATTAAGTTGCAGACGTTCATAGATGCACATATAACCTCAACTTCCATCTAGGTGTCCCAAAACTGTAATTCTCGATCTCAAATCGTGTATTTTCCATGTGAATTAAGTGAATTCGAATACCAACAATCGACAGTTAAAAAGAGAGCAAATGAAATCTATTTACCTAACACCATCCCGGGCCGGGTCAGAGAACAGGCAATCGCGGGTGGGTCGCCCAGGCAAGCGGGCTCGGAGCACCGACCCATCAGGCAGAACAAGCTTCTTAAGGAGCTCGAATTGTGCTTCCCAGTGTGCATCACTGCACAAAACGAAACATTCAGATTAGTATTAGCAAACGAGGATTGAGACTGATGTACTTTCACTATAATTGACTAATAAGAATGAACTTCACCAGCACATCACTTGATAAAACATGAGATACTGAAAAACTCTCAAAGCGGAGGGTCAAGATTCTTACCTGACATAGATGGGGGGGGGCCGCTGATTGCCCTGGCGGAAGCATGGTACTCGGCAGCAGGATGGACAGAGTAGAACATGTCCCAATCAGGTTGCATGAACTCTCCCAGGAAGATGCTGTTGTACGCAACTGCTGCTATGTGGATGGTGTGCGAGACAGGATCTTTTGGGAAGAAGTCATCTGACGCGCGCACAATTGCCGTTTGTTTTCGAGCTGTTCGTTGTAACACCATTCGGACAAAGTAACTTAGTCAGGGTATATAAGAAACACAAGGCATCATCAAACAGAGATTTCAGGCCTATGTACTGAAGAAAAATGTACCAAAACTATCTGAAACAAGAGGCTACACTTACCAGTACAGCGCATCGGTGTTGTGGCTCATGCAAGCAATGCAACCATTATCGGGAAGTTCCTGGCCACCGATGCATCGAGTGCCTGGTGATACTGCCTTGTCAACTCAACCCGACCACCTAACCCAGCTCCAAGCGTCTCGAGTATACACTGCTCATCCACCTTAACCCCATCTACCCCCGCACTCGCCAGGTAACTGTGCAACTCATTGTAGAATTTGTACACGTTCTTCGGGTTCACAAGCCCCAACCCCTGGAGCGCAATAGCGTTATTCTTCCATGTCGGCTCATTCTCGGTCACCCCTTTCGACAAGGATGGGTACTTCATCAAGGACCCGTATTCCTCCATCTCCTTCACTCCAGGTCGGACCCCTCCCCAATATCCGGCGATCGTGTGCCACACATACACAAACTTGAGCCCGTGCTTGTTCTTTGCTGTGTTGACGATGTTCTTGATTCCCAACGCTGGGTCGTCCTTCGTCTGGAACTTGGCATTCTCCTTAATTCCAGTCAGTCTGAAAATTCGACATCAGATCAGAATCATATGTCAATTTCTGATTGAAATAAGAAAGCGATGGAACTTTAAATCATTCCAAACAAGCACCTGAGCAACTGTTGCTTCTTCTCGCCCTCAGAGTTCTCCTCATTCACGGCATCGGTTCCAACGGACTGCCACCCGTCGTCGATGATCACGAACTTGGGCGGGGTCCCGCCGGCTGCGAGAGACTCGAGGCCAGCTTCGACGCCCTCCTGAGTCACATCCTGGTAGAACGCATCCCAGGTGCACCAGCCGAAATAGTCGACGATCCCGGGCAGCTTCTTCTCATGCCGCTGACGGAAAGTCTTCAGATGCAATTTAACGGCCCTGATCGCTTCGAAGATGGTGGCGAACGGGTCCGTGCCGGAGTGGACGAAGACTGAGTGGTTAAAGGACGAGGCTTTGGTCTCAACATCGCCGCTCTCAAGGCAGAGCTCCAGCTCGTCACGCTCATTCCCCTGCAGGTAGAGTTAGAGCCATCAGCTTTCCGCACGAATTCACACACTCCAGCCCGGTTACGAAACAAAGTGTCAAGACCAATTAGATATTCAAGACAGTCCTACCTGCAGGCACGCCCGGAACGGTCCCTCAATCAGAGGGAGGAAGACGGTGTACACGATCTGGTTCTCCTCGTTCCCGTCGTCCGACTCGAGGTAGGACCCGTCCTTGGTCTCGACCAATAGGAACTGAGTTTCCAGAGGAATTTCGCAGCCTCGGTCCCCCATCTTCTGGGCCATCCACCAGAGCTTGAACCGGAAGCAGGCCATGAACCGGACGTCACGGAGGATCCCGACCGGCACCACTTGGCGGCTGTCTTCCTTGTCGAAGACGGCCCCGAGGAAGACCCCCTCGACAGGGCCAGACGAGGAGCCGGACGCCGCGACGACATTGTCCGGCACTCCCGTCAGGATCGTCCGGTCCTTCACGATCAGCTTCCGGTCCGAAATCCGAACCGCCGGTTTGATCGTCATCTCTCCCTTGTCTAGCTTATCGAACCGCCGACCTGGCTCGGTTCTCTGCAATCGACGAGAATCTGATGCGTTTAGCACGACACTTTCGCAATAGAATAACTACCCCCAGATCTGAAACGCAAAATGACGTTACCTGAAAAGCTGATATGCGCAATGCCCACTTCGATCGATGTCTGCAAGTTCCGAAACATGAAACCCACCAAACAAGCACTCGTTAGACGATGACCCAGATGAACAAATCTCCTCGCACTTCCCCCGCGCGTCGCGAAACGGGAAAGAGAGAGAGAGAGGAGAAGGGCACACGAGAAAAGTACCAGAATGCGTGGAGCGATTGGAGACCGCGTTCGAGACGGTGAGATAACACGCGAACGACGAAGAAGACAGTGATGAGAGGGAGCGAAGGATGGGCCTGGCATTTATACTCGCGAACCTTGGACTGTATTTCAATGGCGAAACCATTGTTGCTCTCTTCTCTATCTGGTCGATGGTTGCTTGCTGTTGCTACTTTGTCTCCAGCATCGACGAGGCCCCAGCGTTGTCCTACGGACGCGGAAATATTTCCATCCTTTGACGGCGGATCGCGCAGCCACGTCGGATCCACGTCATACAATCCCGATTGAGTCACGCGAGGTGCTTCCGTGAGCTTGGGTTAGTGTGGGGGCGGGGGGAAAGCGAGATCTGGTCCGTCTGATCTGTGTCCACGTATGAAGGGTATGACGTTTAGCGGCGATTTGTCGTCCGTCTGATCTGCCCAGAGAGTCCTGGCTTTTCCCTTCGGAGCCAGCTGAGAACAACAACGAGGGTGATATTTGACCGGTCTTGGTTAAAATTTCTTAAGATGAATATTTTTTTTTAAAAGTATCTTTTGTATTATTTATAAAAATAAATTAACGATAATTATTTTTATCGATCATGAGAATATTTAAAAATAAATTATTGACAGTAATAAAATTATTTTTTATTAATTAATAATTTCAAGTAATCATTTTCTGAAAAATATTTTTTGAACAATTCATCTCTTTTCGGAACAAATGGAGCATAAGTGTCGAAACTTGCCATGTCGTGGCCACTTCTTAGGTTTTTAAGAAGTTGGGAACAAACCTTGAATTCACTCAAGAACCAATCGAGGCTTCTTTTTTTCCATTTTGCTATGTATTAGACCGATTTAATTTCAGATTTTTTTTAGTAGAATGACCAATGCCAGTATAAAATCGAGAATCGAATCGAATCGAATCAATCTCCTTATAAACCAGCCTAAAAGATTTGATTCTCAAGTTGAGCCTACTTGGTTGTTTACAATTTGCAAACCAAAAAAAAAAAGTGCAAGTTGCATGCGAACTTTGACTACGGTATTAAAATGATCACTGCCGCTGAATTTTTGGAATCAACTAGCAAAAAGTCCTTGAGTGGGTCCATGAAATGAGTAGGCGGTTCACAATTCCTATTTTGCAAAACAATCCCTAACAGCACGTCCTCAGTTCATGATTTCCACCCACTCTGGAACCGATTACTCTAATAATGAGGGAGATGAAAATTTATAATTTATTAGAATTGATATCACACTTGTTAAGTGAGGGGATAATAATACAAATGGTCCATGAATTTTGTCCCGATATAAAATATGGTCCCCAAACATGAAAATGTTCAATGTGATCTCTAAAGCTAATGTGCAATATCATCTCTAAATTTTTAATTATTTCAATGTGATTCCTGAATTTTCTATACATGTTCAATTAAATCTCTAGATTATATGAAAATGTTACATATTGTCATTCTGTTAATTCAAGTTTCGGGACAACTGTCGCGACCCACCTCATTAAAGGGTGGAGTTTAGTGGTGATTTGCAAAGTTTACATATCCGATGCGATCCATAGATCGATTTGGACTCTCTTAAGTCCTCACCTCGCACAACAACGGGATTTAAAAATTGAATTCTGCCTTAGGTGCAGTCAGTGAAATGTGTATAAGTGTACATGCTTTTGGAGTTGTCGCTGATCTTTCAAAAAGGTAGATCGAAAATCTTGTATGGTAGTGGCAGAAGCTGTACGATTCAACGGAACTAGAGATTTAGAATCAGGGACTTAGTTATGCCAATATTGCCATTGATACCCTTTCGGGACCTAAGTTGATTGATTTTTCTAACTATAATTTCATGCAAATAGCTCAAGATAAAGAAGGCTCTAGACCTAAGAATTCATGCAGATAGGAGTATATAACCTATCAATCACAATTAATAAAAATAAGTACGCAACTAATGATTCGATAACGTGCAAATAAAACGCATGAAATCAATGTGATATCCTCAATATAGCCCTAGTGTTTTAAAGAATGGATGTTTGGAAGTTTGGAATAAGTTTGGAAAGATTTAGAGGCGATTTTCCCATATGAGCAAAATCATCATTTTTGAAAGATTGGGAGAAAAATTTATAAGCTTACCCAAACTCATCATAGGAAAAAATTTTGAGACAAATCCAAATGGGCAAAATCGTTATTTTGAAAAGATTGAAAGGACAAAATTGTCAAAATAGGTTTGGTCCATTAAAATGATCCATTTCCTAATTTTTTAGGACTTTGGAAATTCTTGGAAAATTTTAGAATTTTTTATATTTTTATTTTATGAATTTTTCATTTTTGGGGATTTTTAAATCATTTTCTGATTTTTTTAAAATTATTTTCTGATTTTTTTAATTTTTTTTGACCTGGTCGATTTGACTTGGCCCGGACCATATGGGTCCAATCTGGTCTAGATCAAAACGACGTCACTTTGGGAATTTTTTTTTAATTTTCAAATTTCTTAACCTTTTCCATTATTTTTTTCTATTTTCTCAATAATTATTAAACTAAGGGCTCTGAATGTGACACGTGGCACAATCTCAATCACCGATCAAAAATAAATTTTTTATTTTTGAAAATAAATGGATGGCTCAGATCGTGACGCGTGGCCAAACCTAGGCCACACGATCACAAAAGATTTTTCATTTCTAAAAATCAATTTTAATTTTTGAAAATGATTTTTTTAAAAAAATCCACGATTGTGCCACGTGGCCAAATCACATATATTATTCTTTTATTATGAATAAATGTCCATGTTGCCGTGGACACCATGTTATCGTTGACCGAGTCAACTTCTATTGAAGAAGACGATGAACAGTGCCAACGGCGACACTATTTCGATCGGGGATCTCGCCAGAAGACTCAGAACTGATGTCAAAACAGTCGTAAAACTTCCGAATTTCAATCTTAAATTCATCCTCGAGATCTCCTCATCAATGTATGTCAATTTCATGCTTGAAACTATCCCCGAATCCACCTAAACTAGCACCGGCCGAGACTACGTTTGGCGACGACGTCGACCTAGCCATTTCTAGCGCTAAAACAGTAATCCAACACGTCAAGAGTATCCATAGAGCTTAAGAAAACTTACCTGAGATCGTGCAAGGGCTGATTTCACTCGAAACGTACTCGCAAAGCTGGGGAGGGGTTCATGGACATACGAAGGCCGACGAGGTAGTTCAAGGCCAAACCAATGCAAACGAAGGATGCGGAGGAGATTAGAAATCATTCTAGATATCACTCGATCGAGGGAAAAAAAAAATGCGAGGTGAGCTGTCGGATGGACAAGAAGATGCTAACTCCAGCAAACAAATGTCTTTTATCGTTTGTCCCCATCTTCCGGAATTGAAGGCGCACGCATGCCCGACGCCATCGGCAGCAGGTGTGTCCTCTTTTTTGAGTTAACCCCCCACTTTGTCTTTCCCCTTCTCATCTTCATCTCGGCAGTTCCACTGCAGAATCTCGAGTAAAAGTTCAGTTCATGTCCGATTTTTCGTGAATTCATACCTCGCTATTTATATTCTTTTACATTAACGTGATCTTCCTCTATTTTCTATGTGGGAGGTGATCCTACGTCGGTTGGTATCGAATAGGAAAGAGAAATTATCAGCCTTGATAGTCCGATATCTTTACAGGGAGATATCACCAAGAGAGAGCTTGGATTCGTCAACATATCCAATTAGATCTATATTTACTTAAAAAATTTAAGCTAATGAGTTATGAGTCAATTAGAATATATTAACTATTTCATATCACATCAATAAGACTTCTTTTAACACAACTCACAGATGTATCTTAACAATCTCCTTCTCACGATCGAGTAAGCGTCAACGTTAGATTTGCTCCTTCTGCATCAACTTATCTCAACTTGGATCTTCAACGCAGAACTTCATCCTTAAGTCTCTGTCTTTGGACAGAACCATGAAATTTACCATCGGGTCCGCATTGCTGCACCACAATGCCCACTTAACACCAGATTCCTTACTTGAGATATTCACCAAATACCGATACATATTGAGAGTGGGCTATCAATGGGCCACCAATCAACCATCATCAACTTTTCTTGATTTATCTTATGTCGAGTTCGTTTTCGGTTGCGGCTCAGGCCCGAGACATATTCTACAAAATCCATGATGTATTTTTTTATTCCTATCTCATAAGAGCTTTTGCCAGTCTAGGCCTCGTTTTGGGAAACGAAGGCATGCATAGCAAAGCTAACATCATATGATCAGATCGAGACTTTGTAGAATAGGCTAAACCTCTCGCTGTTGCTCGAAGAGACCCTCCCCTCCATATCGGTACTGCATAGGAAGCGAAGCATCTTTTTCTCCATTAGCACGTTCTTTTAATCATGTGAGAAGAAGGGAAGAGTGGAGGCAAGTTCCAAAAGACTCTGAGGGCCTCAGCAAATCATGTTTGTATTTTCTGCACATTGCTAAGATTTTCTCACGTAAATCCTAGTGTCGTTGCTTTCTTTGAACTCTTCCTAGGTGTTGCTGCTATAACAGGTGCTTGGCTTGGTCGATGTTAGCATCATCGTCTCACCTAGGCGTGGAAGGCGCATTGGTTTCAATCGAAGGCTATTTTGATGCGCGAAGACTTGCCGTAGACCATCTAATCGCCTTAGGAAAAAAGAAATGTTTACAATATTCACTTGAACGCAACAGACTGGTCTAGTCGAGACCACAACCGAGACTTTGTATCTCGAGGATTTTAAGCTATTCCATGCTTTGAAGTCAAAAGCAACCTCTTCCGTGGAAAAGGGTAACGCGAGTTATATGAAAACTTATTTATGAAATCGATATAATGACTAACTTGTCAATGCACACAAAAGTTTTTAAAACTACCTGAAACAAAGTCTTCTCAGCTTCTGAGCATATGATTGAAGAGGAGGTCTGTGCAAGACATGAGTGAACTGGAGTTGGTGGATCTTGTTTCTCTTTGTTGTCGCATGAACTGCAAGCCACATGCCAGCTTATCGAACAAATAATGCAGGGATCAGATATATTCTAATGCTGAGGACATGCATTACAGAGCATACTTTTTAGCTTTCGTTATTCTCTTCTTGGCCCCATTCGCAGCGTAATAATTAAACTTAGTGGACTTGTCCGTGTTCATATTGTCCTATAATGGACATCAATGTCCTTACAAAACGCCGTCCGGTCGCCAAAAAATACTGATTAACTTGTTAAGTGCTTGATTTGGATGCGACAGATTGTATACATGCTCCATATTTGCCTCTTTGCTAGTATCCCGTATTATCAAACAATGGTATATGATCTTCTTTCATGCCATATAATTAAAAACGTGTTCGGGGTCCAGCCACGGGCCATTTTTTTCTAATCGAAAAGGGCAATATTTCGCTCCTTCATTGATCGAACAAAGTCTCCTCCCACCGTGCTTTCAGAGCGATGAAATACAAGTTACGGATGTCACCCACGTTTGGAAAAAAAAAATGAGGCGTGTGAAAAGTTCAGACGTTCGTTTACATCAACATTCCTTCTGTCGTTCCAGGAAACAAATTTTTCCTTTGTCAAGTTTATAGAATCTGCTCAAGAAGGCCACCGTCTAGGCTTTTCACCTTTGACAGAGGCATTACTTTGGGCCTGCGAAACTCAGTCAAAACTCTCAACACAGAGCAAAGTGGGCCTTGAAACGATTCTCAGGATTTTGAGCAAGTGATTTGAGAGTGACAATCCTCTGTTTTTCATTGACATGGACGAGTAGAAATTCCTTCACTATAATGAATTAATTAATGTTTAGGTGACTGTTGATGAATTTTTTTTTCGATTTTGTATAAAATAAAATATTATTCACAGGACAGTTTTGTTTATTATAAGTACAATTAAAAAAAATACAACAGTGTTGAAAAATTCTCTTTTGAAATTGGATCGATCAATAAGAAAGGGTTCTTCTTCCATAACGTACACTCATATCCCACAATTTCTCCTGGTACTTTACTCTCTTGCAGTTTCGTGATTGTAGAACCTCGCTCGACTTATTTGGTGGCCAGAAGCAGACATCAAAGATTAATGGCATCGTCTTTTTCTGATTGTTTTCTCATGTTTTCACCAACAAAGCAACAATTGCATCCAGAACAACATTGAAAGAGAAGCAAGAAAGCAGAGGAGGGATTCTGATAGAGAACAAGACGACATGCATCTCCAATTTATATCCCATGATAGGGTTACATTGAGCACCGGTTTTGATAGGAAGATGATGATGCAAAACTAATCTTTTATTCCTAATTTTCTCATCGAGCTTTCCCTGATGATGAGCTCATGAAACCTGAACTAGTACAACACATCGTGATGTGGGGGAATGCAGGATCCACTCCCACTCCCATATGACTCGCAGTCTCGACGGTCTGAAATGATGCACACATAATCGTGCCTCTACTTCCACCTTCCTATGATCAAAACTCATAACTGAACTTCATGGCATGAACTCTCTGCGCCTCCGCAGGCAAATGGTCCAAGTCGAACTTTAACACCGTGATGCCGCATCGTATTCGAACTCGACCTCGTCCATGCCCAATTTGCAACTCTTTGGTCTGGTGGACGAGTATGCGACCGAACTTGCCGCATCCCTTGACCTCCATATGAACAATCCCCACCAATTCATTGCTGCGATTCTCCACTCTTTGCTCACCCATGATGTTTCCTTCTCCTGCGTACTCGGTCTCAAGCTCCAGACAACTCAGCGCAACCGCCCTTGACCTCGTATCTCAGCCCTTCGATTGCTCCGCCAGCATTGAACATGTTATAATGAGCCCCAGTGGAGCAAAGCTGAATCCAGGTGCCAAGACCTTGATTGGTGTGATGGTTAACATGTCGTGCTCGAGGACTTTGAGCGCACAGGCATTGCGGTATTGTAAGGTAGGACGACAAGGTCTCCACTCTTGTGGCGGTACATGGCGCCGTCGCCGACCAGGTGGAGTCCGTGCGCGGCTTCACTGATGAGATTGGACATCACGGCCACGGATGTATCCGGTGATGGCCTCAGTCTTGGTTTGGTGGAAAGTGTTTCTTTCTCTCCATCCTGTTCCAGGCTGCTTCCTTGGCAGTTGTAGAACGCCAAGGACTTCCCGTGTACTTGTTCATGTTCCATATCTTCAACAAGCTGAATGAAAGTAAAAAATTGGTCAGTAGATGTATTGGGAGATTGACAGACATTATTAACCACCAAGAACATGTGATGCACGGATTAGCTCTATTGTTCTAGACTAGTTTCAATGACTGGGCTAAGCTGACATCAGAAAGACAAGATACTTGTAAGAACTCAATTATCTGGAGACTAAAGATCAAACGGTCGTGAAAAGTCCACTTTAGATTGATTCGGACAGAGCTTCAGCTTCACTGATGGGATTTATCTTGTGATTGAACTATCTCAAATCACTAATATAAGTTACCACGTTGAATCCAGACATTTTCATCTTCTGCTATTAAGTTCCAGGCTTCCACCGGTGTCCCAAAAACTGTCAACTCCTCGATCTAAATCGTGTATTTTCCATGAGAATGAAGTGAATTCGAATACCAACACTGGACCGATATGAAAAACAGAAAGAGCAAGTGAAATCAATATACCTAACGCCATCCCGGGCGGGGTCAGAGAACAAGCAATCTCTGGTGGGTCGCCCAGGCAAGCGGGCTCGGAGCACCGACCCATCAGGCAGAAACAAGCTTCTTAAAAGCTCGAAATCGTGCTTCCCGGTGCATCACTGCACAAACGGAACATTCAGATTAGTATTAGCAAACAAGGGTTGAGACTAATGTGCTTCCCGGTATGTAACTTGACATGACATCAGATACTGAAACTCTCTCAACATGGAGGTCGTGATTCCTTACCTGACATAGATGGGACCGCCGCTGATGGCCCTGGCTGAAGCGTGGTATTCGGCAGCAGGATGGACAGAGTGGAACATGTCCCAATCAGTTTGCATTAACTCTCCCAGGAAGACGCTGTTGTAGGCAACCGCCCGCTATGTGGATGGTGTGCGAGACAGGATCTCTTGGGTAAAATCATCCGATGCGCGCACAATAGCGGTTTGTTTTCGAGCTGTTCGTTGTAACAACATTCGGACAAAGTAAACTTAGTCAGGGTATGTAAGAAACACAAGGCGTCATCAAACTGAGATTTCAGGTCCATGTACTGAAGAAAAATGTACCAAAACTACCTGAAACAAGAGGCTCCACTTACCAGTACAGCGCATCGGTGTTGTGGCTCATGCAAGCAATGCAACCATTATCCGGAAGTTCCTGGCCACCGATGCATCGAGCGCCTGGTGGTACTGCCGTGTCAACTCGACCCGACCGCCCAACCCGGCTCCAAGCGTCTCGAGTATACACTGCACATCCACCTTAACCCCATCTATCCCCGCACTCGCCAGGTAACTGTGCAACTCATTGTAGAATTTGTAGACATTCTTGGGTTCACAAGCCCCAACCCCTGGAGCGCAATAGCGTCGTTCTTCCATGTCGGCTCATTCTCGATCACCCCTTTCGACAAGGATGGGTACTTCATCAAGGACCCGTATTCCTCCATCTCCTTCACTCCCGGTCGGACTCCTCCCCAATATCCCGTGATCGCGTGCCACACATACACATACTTGAGTCCGTGCTTGTTCTTCGCTGTGTTGACGATGTTCTTGATTCCCACCGCTGGGTCGTCCTTCTTCTGGAACTTGGCATTCTCCTTAATTCCAGTCAATCTAAAAATTCAACATCGGATAAGAATCATATGTCCATTTCTGATTCTGATTGAAATAAGAAAGCGTTAGAACTTCAAATCATTCCAAACACGCACCTGAGCAATTGTTGCTTCTTCTCGCCCTCAGAGCTCTCCTCGGCCACGGGATCGGTTCCAACGGACTGCCACCCGTCGTCGATGATCACGAACTTGGGCGGGGTCCCGCCGGCTGCGAGAGACTCGAGGCCAGCTTCGACGCCCTCTTGAGTCACATCCTGGTAGAACGCATCCCAGGTGCACCATCCGAAATAGTCGACGATCCCGGCAGCTTCTTCTCGTGCCGCTGACGGAAAGTCTTCAGATGCAATTTAACGGCCCTGATCGCTTCGAAGATGGTGGCGAACGGGTCCGTGCCGGAGTGTATGAACACCGACTGGTTAAAGGACGAGGCTTTGGTCTCAACATCGCCGCTCTCAAGGCAGAGCTCCAGCTCGTCACGCTCATTTCCCTGCAGGTAGAGTTAGAGCCATCAGCTTTCCGCACGAATTCACACACTTCAGCCCGGTTACGAAACAAGGTGTCAAGACCAATTAAATATCCGTTACTCTAATTAACACGAGCTCAGAGAAAGATAAAAACTTTGTCAGCAAATTCAAGACGGTCTTTCTCAGCAAATTCAAGACAGTCCTACCTGCAGGCACGCCCGGAACGGTCCCTCGATCAGAGGGAGGAAGACGGTGTACACGATCTGGTTCTCCTCGTTCCCGTCGTCCGACTCGAGGTAGGACCCGTCCTTGGTCTCGACCAATAGGAACTGAGTCTCCAGAGGAATTTCGCTGCCTCGGTCCCCCATCTTCTGGGCCATCCACCAGAGCTTGAACCGGAAGCAGGCCATGAACCGGACGTCTCGGAGGATCCCGACCGGCACCACTTGGCGGCTGTCTTCCTTGTCGAAGACGGCCCCGAGGAAGACCCCCTCGACCGGGCCAGACGACGAGCCGGACGCCGCGACGACATTGTCCGGCACTCCCGTCAGGATCGTCCGATCCTTCACGATCAGCTTCCGGTCCGAAATCCGAACCGCCGGTTTGATCGTCATCTCCCCTTTGTCTAGCTTATCGAACCGCCGACCTGGCTCGGTTCTCTGCAATCGACGAGAATCCGATGCGTTTAGCATGACACTTTCGCAACAGAATTAACTCCTCCCCACCCAGATCTGAAACGCAAATGACGTTACCTGAAAAGCCGATATGCGCAATGCCCGCTTCGATCGATGTCTGCAAGTTCCGAAACATGAAACCCACCAAACAATCACTCGTTAGACGATGACCCAGATGAACAAATCGCCTCGCACTTCCCCCGCGCGTCGCGAAACGGGAAAAATAGAGAGAGAGAGAGGAGAAAGGAAAAGCGAGATAGTACCAGAATGCTTAGAACGATTGGCGACGGCGTTCGAGACGATGAAGGAACACGCCAACGACGAAGAAGACACTGATGAAAGGGAACAAAGGATCGGCCTGGTATTTATACTCGCGAACCTTGGACTGTATTCCAATGGCGCCACCATCGTTGCTCTCTTCTCTATCTGGTCGATGGTTGCTTGGCGCTGTTCCTTGTCTCCAGCATCGACGCGGCCCCAGCGTCATCCAACGGACGCGGAAACTTCCCCATCCTTTGACGGCGGATAGAGCCGCCACGTCGGATCCACGTCGCACCAATCCCCGCGCGCTGCGCTTCCTAATACCCAAGAAGAGAAGCGATCCCGATGGAGTCACGCGAGGTAACTTCCGTGAGCTTGGGGCTGAGGGGATGACACGTGATGAGTGCCGGGGTGGAAAACGAGATCTGGTCCCCACCCCCGCTTCTGTCTGGGCACGTGTCGGCCGTGTCTTTGGGGGCAAGGGGCCATTTGGGCGTTTCGCACTGATCTGTGGAATTTCGTGGGGATTATTTTAGTGGAGCTGATCTGTGTCCACGTATGAAGGGTTTGACGTTTAGCAACGACTTGTCGTCCCGTCTGATCTTGCCCTCAAGAGGCCTGGCTTTCCCCGTCAGAGCCAACGCAGGTGATATTTGACCGGTATTAGTTAAAACTTCTTAAGATTTTTATTTGTTTCCCAAAAAAAAATTAAAAATATTTTTTAAAAATCGCCGTTTATATTACTTATAAAAATAAGTTAACCTTAAATATTTTTATCATAATTATTGACGGTAATAAAATAATCTCAAGCGATTATTTTTTGAAAAGGATTTTTTCGAACAAATCTTCTTCTTTTTTCCTCAAAAACAAATGAAGTGTAATTGCCGAAACATATCACATCGTGGCCAATTCTTAGGTTATTTTAGAACCGGGAGCGAAGCTTGAATTGTTAATTAGTTTTAGGGTCCATTCAAGAATCAATTAACACTTTTTTTTGCATTTTGCCATGTATTAGACCAATTTAATTTTTTTTACTACAGGTCCGAAATCGGATCGAATTTATCTCCTTACGAGCCGGCCTTAACCGGTCCGGTTTTTACCATTCGCGAACGAAAAAGAGAAAAAAAAAGGGGGGGCAAGTTGCATGCGGCATTTGACTACGGTTTTTACAATAATCGCCGCCGCTGGAATTCTGGAACCAACAAACAAAAATATCTCCGGGGGGCAGTCCAACTAAAATCATTCGTGGTCGAATTATTGCAATCCAAATGATCCCTGGCGGGTCCCACCGGCGCATGATTAGGCAATATTTAATGTGGTGAGCTGGAAACTTGACACCGGACGCATTTCGAGACCAAATTCCAGATGGCACCCGAGATTTCTCTCCCCGACATTTTAATTTCACGTGCGCGAGAAATTGGGAAACGTACGTGTCCGCGTCTGAAACCCCCCCCCCCCCCCCAAAATAAAAAATAAAAAATAAAAAATAAAACATACGTGTCCGCGACGAGACAATCCCCACTTCCTGCGATATCGACCGCCTCTGTCTTCAATAATCTCGCGATTATGTGTCCCTCGATTAATTGTTGATTAGGATTTCGTGCCGATGTTGTCTTTGAAAAACTTGGTTAATTACGTGGGGGAGCACTCAATGATTTGAACGAAAGATACGTGCGCGAAGGAGAAATGAGATTTTAAGGGGTTTTTCTGAATTCGACAGGAATGTCTGTCGGTGTTGGACTGAGAGGAAATCAAGGGGATGGCTGACGTCACCGTTCGAAGATAATGACGCTCATTGATTAGCAAGGCCCCAAAGGGCGATTGAAACCTAACTGTTATTAATTTACTTGGACCACCCCGTGATGCTATCGTCTCCTCTCTCTCTCTCTCTCTCTCTCTCTCTCTCTCTCTCTCTCTAAATCCATTTAAGTTCATCTCCATGTGGCTAGCAAGCATTTAAAAAACAAAAAAAGCAACTTCATCTTTTACATTAGACAGAAGTTGCACGTCTCGTTATTCTTGCAATTGGCGATGTTGTAATTATCAATGGATAGGCAAAAAGTGAGTAAAACGGGACATATCTTTTAAGTTCACATGTCTCTCTAATCTGTGTATCGTTTTTAGTTCGTGAATCTGTTTAATTCATGTACTCTTTTAAACTATTTGTATTTTCGGTTCATATGTTTCTTTAGTACATGACCTTTCAAAGTCTATAAATTGGAATAAACGATTCCTCTCTTCAACTCTTTTCTCTAATTAGTTGATTTGAGAAAAGGTTCGATTGAGTCTTGTTTATATAGTGCTAATCCAAATAAGTTTAAATTGTCATATATTGGGAGATATAGTTCGTAAATCTACAGAGCACCCCTTGGCAGTAACCAATCAGGTTAAGAAGATTATATAATCAATACTTCACCCCCCCCCCCTATCTAATTATGTTGCATTTTATAGCATCTTTGCAAAAATTATATTCAGTTTGTAATTCATTCATCTTTACTTGTTAAGAAATTCAATTAATATCTATTTATTGACTTGTTCTTTATTTTATTTGTTTCACTTTTGCAGAGTCGCGATTTTTATTTAATTTTACTGGTTATAACAAACTGTATTACGTATCCAACAAGTGATGGTTGGTATCTTAGTGAAAAAAGTGGGAGCGAGATTCTCACCGGCACTATCCAGTAAAAGTTCACCAATTTTTATTCGGGTGAGAATAGGTAGCTCCCACTTCAGAATTTTCCCTCCATTTAATATAGTTTTGCAATCCAACCTAGTCCTAAGATAATTCAATACTCACATCCAGTGTTTTGTTCCCAAGTGTCTATAAGTATGCTACGTCGCTAAAAAAAAATTACGAAGAACTACCCGTAAATTGAAACGACCGTTCGACTTTAGTTTTTAATAATTAAATGTTCAGATTAGAGATTGGTGAAATTAAAGACACTACTTTTGTGCCCTTCATACGTTAGAATCGGAGATGAGATGAGTCTCGGAAGAAAGCGGCCAAGAGAGCGACAGAAGAGACTAGAAAAAAAGTAGACTAATCATTGAATAAACGCCGATTGTCGTAAATGTAATAGGGGGCTACCATCGCCCACATTTTCGCTAACAATAAAATGGTCACCAAATGAAAATAAAACAAAAAAAAATGTGGCTAGGTGGTCCAACCCTTTGAAGGTCACGAAAATTGGTACGAGTTTGAAATGTTGCAGGGCCGTCAAAGCATCGAGTAGTCTCGTCCGATGATTTCATCCACATTCTAAACGCAAAACATTCTGGACTCTACTAGTAGTCACCACGAAACGAAAATGACACATGTTCTCATATCGGTCATTTTTCGAAAATGGGCCTAAGTCCCCTTCGACCGTTTTCTTCATCAAGCCATCGGTGACGTCATAAAACACTGCTTAGCACGTCACCGGCGAAATCCCACATCGCACATGCCCATATTCTCGGACGTCCACGTGAGGACAAAATCCAAGACAACGGGACAAACCTAAATTACCCGTTTTCTTCCCCTAAAATTGTCCCCTTTCTAACCGCCCACCTTAATTTGGACCTATCTGCAATCTCAAATTCCAATTTTGCCACCACATTATTGGCACAGACGCAAAATTTAGCACGAACAGTTGGATTGACATTTCCGTTTTTTTCCCCAAGATTGCGTCAACACAAAATTAGCACGAAATGGGGTTTTCCTACCATCGAGGATAAACAATTTGGTGTACGTTTCCTGAATTTCGGGTGTGCATGTGCATTATAGAAAAATATTTGGAACGAAAGTTTGTTTTGTTCCGCATCCTGCTAACCCTTTATTAGCATATAACGTGATTTCTTTGCTAGGTGAGTTGTAGAAATGAAAATTTTAAATACTTCCCCCTTCTTTTGCCGATGATTTCGACTCAAATTTTTTTTTTTTGGTGGAAATGAATCAAGCAATCCCTTGATTACATGATTTCGACTCAAATGTTTCCATTCGGGTAACTCAAAAGTTCAATCCGATCAATCACGACCTTGACGATATTATTATGTGAATGAAGTTGCTCGTAAGCACGAGTAAATGAATGAATCTTTTTGTAAAAATTCATGGTGCGTTTGGTTCAACTTTTCTAATGAGCTTTTCGGGAAATAATGAGGTATTTGGTAAACTTTTTTGGGACCTTTTTGGCCAAATGTTGGCCTTGACAAAGCTGAAAGTTCAAGGCAAGTCTTCGCCCGCTTTGGCTTTCAGCATTTGTGGAAGTCTATTTCTAGGGTTAAATGATTTTTCTTTTTCCTTCCAAAACTACTCTCACAATATTTTTTTCGTTTCTCAATTTTTCTCTCGTTGTTACTATTCATTTTTTCTATGCCAAGATAGCCAACGAGGAAAGATCTAGTTGCAAAGGGCCGGGGAGAGGCCATCGAGGGGCTGCCTGAGGTCGAGCGACTCAACCCACAATCGCCTGGGTTCGTGTGACCTCAAGTCGCCCTCGCTTGTAAGAAAATTTTTGCCAAAAACTATTTAACCAAGAGTTGCTTTGGAAAGGGCTTTCTACAAAAATGTAATTTTCATTTTCTAAAAACCCTTTAGGCTAAATGCCTATGCATTTCGCGAAAACTCATTTCCACAACCAAACCAAACGCAACCTCAGTTGCTAAGAGTTCATTGAATATTTGGAAAACGGCTAATTGAAACATCACAACTTTCGATATAGAGTTACATACTTGGAGACTTGACTATTAATTTAACAACATGCTGGTCAAGTAACCTTTAGGACACTACTTGTCATAGTCTACTTCATCAAATATATACTTTAGATTATGGATGAAGGTGTGACGATTAAGATTTCATGTGTCATCATGCATGAGAGAGAGAGAAGGGATGAAGCCGCCGGCATCATCATGAACCGTACACGTGTCTCTGGCCCTTTATCCAAATCATCTTTATCCTCGCCCTGAGAATAATGGGGTGCTTATGTCGAGTCGATTGCGGTAATCAAAAGCAGCTTTTTGAGAATTTCCAAGATGCCCCGACAATTTGCGATGGATTCCGTCGGTGACAGGTGTGCGGTGTCAAGAATTAGATTTTTGTTAAGGCACGAATGTCCGCGTGATCTCTCGTGTCACATGCCACTGCCACGCTCGTCGTATATTTTGGTCCGAAAATTGTCCCGGAGGAAGGAAATGATGCAACCCACCCCCCTCCTTCTCGAATAAATCACGTGTTGAGCAGCCTCGCCGTCCGCTTGTCTTCTTCCTTCTTATCCTTTTCTTCATCGTCGCCTCCATAATGGCACGGAGGATACAAACAAAAAAAAAAAAATTGGTCTTTATCATGCCTTCTAAAAAAATTAATATATCGATGCTCAAGATTTTTTAATTGTGGGTTTCCATTTCAATCACAACCCTCTTTTAATCACGCTTTACTGAAAAATGGCCTCACACTTCAAAAAAAAAAAAAAAAAAAAAGAAGAATTGGCGCAAATGGAAATTCTAAAATCCAGAAACTCCTTCATCTAGTCTGTCTCTTTCTCTCTCTCCCTCCTATACGATGACAACAAATGCATGCAATTTGCAAGGCGGGGACGCGGATGTGATTCCCATTCCGTGCCCCCCGCCCCCGTGTCTATCCCTAATTCCATGGCCACAAGTAAGAATCGTAGTCTCTAGTAGATACCTATGATCGTGTTAATGAGAAAGCACATGGATGTATCATCACATCACTCACATGACAGCGTCAGATGTAATGTAATATAACAGATCAATCATCTATACCCACATAATGAGAGCCAACTCATTCAGTGACATTTGTGTATGCACCTTGCTTTAATCAGTCGGTTACATCATGTATCGCTGCCACGTGATGTACCAGCAGAACTTTATTCATGTTTGAAATTGTTGGATCTAAGTTGATCTAAAGTTAATCTGACAAATAGATATTAACGGATGATTGGCTTTCAGGGTGGGTTGCTTCCCATCCGGAAATAGGAAACTAAACTAGACAAGGACGGTTCTCGCTCTATGGAACCAAGAATCAATCCTATTCATACTAGAACATGTGGTATTGTTTATTTATTATTTTGATTTTTTATTGTTCTGCTATATATATATATATATATCTGGTCTTCAATTTTTTTTATTTATGGTTTTTGCTATGAAAAGATTATAAAAACAAAACACTCTAGGCCGCTTCGGTCCAGTTCCTTCCCTCAAACCGAGAGCCGGACTAGTTATTCCCGATTTGAAAATTTTGGAATTAGAAACTGGATCGATTCCCGTGGGAACCGCCTAGTAATAGCTGGCCTGGTCCAATTTCCAAGTTGGACGAGGATCGATGTACACCCCTAATAGCTAATTGTTGGATGAATGTAACAAAGCTAAAAACAATAAAAACTTATTCTCTAGTTCTTACTCAATAATAAATTACCAAAGTATCATTAAAGAAAAATCTCCTCAAAAAAACACATCGAGTGTAGAGGGGGTGCCAACTCTTCAAATCAAAATGTGACATAAATGCTAGGCTGGTCTAGGAGGGACCTCTAAAAGTGGTTGAAACTAAAGATCGGGATTAAAATAAATCAGAAGAAAACTAGAGCAAGGGACATTGAAGTTAACTTACAAACATTGGAAATGAAATAAACTACATAGGATATGATGAATAGTCCATTGTATATATACAGTGCACACGAACAACAAACATGACCCTAGCGTTAAAACTGCAATCGTAACACGTTTCTTCAACAGGAAAATTGGTAGAGCTTCGGGCTTGAAAAGCCATTTTAACTTACATTTGTATTATTAAATAGGATTTTGTTTTAGAGAAAGAGAAAGGGAGATAGAGTGATCATTAAGTTCAGACTACGTGGCACCATTAGTGTTCTTTGCACACCTACATTTATTCATTCAGATTTCTAGCTGTGATGGGACGGGACGGGACATGATAGGATATGAAATCTAGGGATTTTGCTATATCAATGTTAGGTAAATTGCAATAATAAAGGTAGGTTATTTCACATTATATATTGTCCATTCTGTGGTTTGAACGGCATATCAGTATTAATGAACCTATTAATGAACCTTTGCATAACGAACATGGTAAGTATCGCTCATGACACTCTTGCCTAGTTCATCTCTATTTGCCAACTTTTTTTATTGTTTTTCCTTCTCTTTTTTAATTATTTTCTTTTTTATTTCTTTTCTCATTCCATTAATCTCTAATAAAATTATATTGAATACTAAACTATACTAATATACCTAAATTACCTAAAATACGTAATAAATATAAATATAATTTCTATATAGACACTTATAATTCGAATACCTAAATAATAATAGGAATTTAAAAATGAAATCATTGTTAATTTTTCTTATTTTGATTTTTATTAAAAATCAAATATTATATTGATTTTATTAATTTAAGAAGTTTGTTATTCTTGAAAATAACTTTTATATTATGGATATTAGAAGTTCTAGCTACCCTTATCCCACCACCCCCATGGGATAATTCCATCCTAATTACATCCCTTTTATATCCCACTTTATCCTATTTTGGGCAAGCACCAAACATAGGATATGATGATTTTTATCATATTCTGAATTTTATCCTAACTACAAAACATAGCTTTATAGGACAGTGAGGCAAGGATATCATTGATGTAGAGGGTTCATCTCATAATATCATTGATGTAGAGACGATGAGAAAATTCAAATTAAAGCAGATAAATGTTTTTATTGTGAGTTACAATATGAGACTTGGTAAAGAATAGACTTATTCAGCTGAATGGGTAACCTGCCCGCCTAGGTTCAATGGGCAATGTGATGGATTTGGATAACAATGTTGCTTTACCCGACTGTCGAGGGTCACTCAATTTATTGCCCATAAATGGGTCAAACTAGTCAAATGGGTGGATTTGAATATGACTGTTTTTATCAGACTCAAACTCGATCCGACCGACCCATCTGTTTGACAGACCTACCCTCCGTGTTTTTCATTATGTTCCTTAGGTTTTCTTTGATAGTTGTTGGAATTTTGGTGCCTTGGTCCCCATTTCCACGATTTACTCTATTTCCCAATCTTGGTAACTCATGTGGCCATCAGTGTATTTTGCAAGAATTGTCTCCTCTACATGAGCCAATTTTAACTTCGTAATCGTGCTTACTCTTAGTTCAAACTACATTGCACAATTCCAATCATAAGGGTTGTCTGCACACCTCTTATAGAACAACCCTCTTATAGAACAACAAGACGGGATATCATTGAGGTAGATAGACAAGAAAATTCAAGTCAGAGTGAATAAACATATTTATACTAAGGCCTTTACCCAAAAAAAAAAAACATATTTATATTAAGGGAAAATACCACAAATGATTCCTAAACTTTGGTTCAATGTATAATGCGATCCCTGAACTTTTAATTTGATTAATATGGTCCATGAACTTTAGTCCAATGTGCAATGTGATCATTGAATTTTCATTTGTTTAATGTGATCCCTGAATTTTGAAACACGTGTAACTTAATCCCTAAATTATAATAAAATTCTAATGTCATCCCTAAATTTGAATTAATGGAAGGACTATATTGAACATCTTCTGATAATTTAAAGACTAAGTTGACCATGCTCCAAAAGTTCAAGAATCATATTAATTAAATTAAAAATTCAGGGACCATATTGCACATTGAACTAAAGTTCAAGGACCATATTGGTCAAATTAAAACCTTAGGAACCACATTGTATATTAGATCAAAGTTTATGTGCCATTTATATCATTATCCCTTACACTAAAAGATTTGGTAACAAACTTTTGAATGGGTAGCCCGCCTGCCTAGGCTCAATGGGAAATTGGGCATATTCGGATAATGGTATTGTTTTACCCAACTATCAGGAGTCACTAATTTATTGTAAATAAATTGGTCAAAATGAATTAAATGGATCAATTTGAATATGACTATTTACGATCTCAATCAAACTCCATTTGATCCACCAGTTTGACGAACCTACCATCCCCTAGTGTTTTTCATATATGGGCTCCTTAGGTTTTCTTTGACATTGTGCTTTCCTCCATTTCCACAATCTTGGTAACTCCTGTAGCCATTAGTGTATTTTGCGATTGTTGACACTCAAAATAACTTGCCCGCCAAGGTACGTGCTGCACGCATGAGAAATCAATAGATGTGCAGAGCACGTGAGGGATTAGCACACATGCAAAGCATGTGAGGAGTCAACACCTAGGAAAAACACATGAAGCATTGATGCACGTGATGTACATGTGGAGAATAGGCGTTTCGATAGGGAGTGACAAGCCTCGTGCAAAGCACGTGCTAGTGTTGATTTGCATCGATTGAAGAGGTCATCAGATTTAAGCTATAGCAAGAAGCAACCTTGCTAGATACAAGGTTTTCGAGAGCACCAAAAGATATGAAAATTATCTTTTGAATTCCATAGTGGGAGGATAGATTTGAGGCAGATAAGGTTCGAATAGTCTCTCAGAATAGGTCAGGGAACTCACAAAATGCGGAGAGCGAGACTACACCTCTCACGATTGAAGGGAGCTAGTAAGTATCCTATTGATGGTTACTGGATTGTCAAATCTCAAAAAACTCTCAAGATGCGGAGAGCGTGGACACGACCAACATGATTGGAAATTGAAGAAAGGCACCAATATTATTAATTATTTGGAGTCAAATTAACTGCTCACAGATTGGTTCAAAAGAAATCGAAAGATCAGGGAAGATGGCAATTGTTGGTGTGCAAGGATTACAACCGCTAGAGAGTATTTACCACTTTAACTATTATAAATACCATTAGATAATCACAGAGAAACGCCTCTCGAACAAATCAACAAATTTATCTTATAGTTACTTATCGTACAACATTTACTTTCCTTAGCTATAACTTTCAGATTTTTGTTGTCGAGTCAAACTCCTGTATTTATTTTATCCCAAATACTACGCCATTAAGTTAAACTCTAGTGTATTATTGAAGCATATTAAAGGCTTTGTCATCAAGTCAAACGCTGACACTATTTTGGGTGTGTTGGTTCGTTACCTTTGAAGGGAATTGTGCTTACTAAATCATTTTATCGAGTCAAACTATGGTTTGGTTCACGTTGGTATACTTTCTTTCAATTTCACCTGTATCCATTCCTCTGGATTTGTACTTGTAGACTCTCACCATCGAGTCGAACTCTGGTCTAGACAATATTTGTGTAATTCTATTGGATTCCATGCAAATTTGGCGTGTTAATTCTCCCGACTATCTAGAATTCTACTATTCAAAATCATTATAGAACCCCTTATTACATTTAAAAGTCGAATAACAAATTTCGGTGAAAGATATTTTGTTGCAGAGCAATATCAACGAAACAGTGACAATTGTCTCTTCTACATGAGCCAATTTTTAAATTCGTAATCACTTTCGCTCTTAGTTCAAACGGACCGGAGGTCATCTCTTCTCTCCTCGTGCAAGGTTGCTCTTAATGTGCTTTATGTCAAAATGAAGTGAAGCAAGCTTTAGATCGAAATTAGACTTTTGGACTATTTCCGGATGAAGTTGAAACTCGACCGTGACTCGAGTCTTGGTAGGTCGCTCTGCTTCCTGAAGTAAAACCCAGACCTGCTGCATATTTCAGATGTGGATATGATCGTCTCTTGGTCTTGGGCTGCAGGGTGCTTTTATTGGTGGGAAAAACTATCGTGTCTAGGACTACCATGTTTGTGCCAAACTAAGGTCCAGCAGGCGCAGACCTTAGTGGCATAGGCACGAAGACTCACTTTCTCTCCGTCTGTTTTTTTTTTTTTTTGGTCGTTTGGCTTAATCTACTTACCCTATTGACAAGAAAGATAGAAACTAGACGTTATTGAAAATTATCGCTAACGTGATGGTCCAATCAATGCCGATTACCATACGTGACATGGCCTGCATTGACATAGGCACCATTGATGTGGACGCTTTTTGCTATTTTAATTTCGTAAATCATTCTGTATAGCATCATCCATTAACTAAACTTTTGACGTAATTGAATATATGTTGATTTTGAATTAATAAAGCTAAGGCTTATCTCAATTTATTAGACTTGGGCTCGGCAGTCCCAAAGACTTGGAGAACTCGAGTTGGTTGCTTAGAGTCTGTTTAGCAACATTTCTATTTTTTTTTTTGTTTCTCTATTCTTTTGTTTCTTGAGATAGAAAAAAAATAGAAATTTTTTTGTGTATGTCAGTTCATTTTTTTCTGTTTCCATCAATGAAAAGAGAATGGATTGAAATAAAAATAAGAAGTAAAAAAAAATCTACTATTTTGTGCTCGGGAACAAAAAGAGAAATAATGTCATTTTAGGGAAATAAACTCAGTGCAACTGGATCCACATATACTTAAGTCGTCGGGTTGAGCTGGTTTTGTGTCTCCTATATATATATATATATATGTGTGTGTGTATATAGAAAGGCCATTTATAATTTTTGTCTTCCTTAATATACTTTCATATTATTTGGAAATGCAAGTGAAAAGGGAAGAAGAAGAAATGTGCGCAAAAAATAAATAAAATTAAAACTCAAAACCTGACCCTGCTCGACCAGAATAGAAAACCTTGAAAATTTCTAGTCGAGTCAAGTAGGCCGGCTATAGCATCTTTGACACCCCTACTAACATCACATTAGATTTTCTAAGTCCATTTCAAAATATTTTGATTAGTTAAGTCCTTATAAAAGTCCATTTTTATCCAAATATGAATTATTAAGCCTCTCTCGATATTTTTATGATTAAATGAAAAAAAACATTGGGAATAGAAATTTTGAGGGTCATACCATACATATTTTTGTTCTTTTCTAGAATAAAAATTTTATGCAACTACAAAACACGTTCTTCAGTTTAGAAACTCATCCAAGGAAAAGAAATAGAAAAATCATTTTTAATAGAAATTGTTCATGAAACAGAAATGTTATCAAACCCACCTTAGACTTTCCAATTGTAGGAGTTGGGTTTCTTGGGCCCAACCATTTGAAATCTTGAGCATGGGCACCGAGGGCCAAGGCCCAATTTAAATGGACTGGCTTGGGCCTTGATAACTTGGGTAGCTGAGATCTCTCAGACATGGACACCGCGGTTTCAAGCCCGACCTCGACGGACTTGGGACCAGCCTCTTTATACTCAGGTTTGGCGTTGCAGGACATTAGTCATAAGTTTTTGTCGCTTTGATGACACTAGCCTCTCTCTATATATATAATACTTTTATACATGTTATATGATTTCACCACATTGCGTTAGTGAATGAAAATTTGACTAAAAGTAAAATTGAGGATGCATGCAATGCCTGGATCTTCAACCAGCGTTTGGGCCGTCCATGTCTTTGTTTTGGTCGAGCAATGGTGTAGAATTAGGAAAAAAAAAAATTTGCTTGAAATCCAGGTTAAATGAAACCTGTCTCAAAATCCAAAAATGCCCAAACGCATGTCGTTTTGAGCGAAACGGTGAGCCTTTGTCCGCCATCCCTCAACAACGCCCGACGGCCATCCCTCACCGTGTGTACCGGGTTCGTTTTGCTTTCGGTCAGATAACCTTCTCAAGCCGTAAGATTTCGTCTCTCATTTGATTTCTTTTCACTTGATTTTCCATATGTTATCGCCACCTCTTTTACTCTTTTTTTTGTGGTCGTTTTGCTTTTTGCGAATCTCTTCGTGGTTGGTTAACTGGCGTTAATCCTTGGATTATGATGGGATTGATCAATCAGTGCTGGGTAGATCTTGAGTGATATCAGTAATCCGTGTGGGGGAGAGGCAGTTGGTGATGAGAAACAGAAGTGGGTTTGGGAGTCGAAAGGAGCGGCGAGGAGAAGTCAGCAACTGCAGCTTTCGAAGCTTTGAGGATTCTGTGTCTGACCGGTATGCGGGAGCGAGAGGAGAATCTGGATCATGGGTTTAATGGAGAAACTGAAGGGAGATGGAGATTGGATTGAATCAATGAAGAGGAAAGGAGGCAAGAGCAATGCAGAAATGAGAGAATTAAGACTGCCTTATGGAGGATGAATAAAGTAGCAATAATGTGTAAAAACTCCAAGTGGGGAAAATGGACTTGATGTGTAGGATGCTTTTGTCCAGATGCATCACGGCAAGAATAATACTAGAAGTAGGCTGTGGAAGCATTTCTCCGGGACTATGGGGAGTTTTCTCGGTGGGATTTCGTGTCGGGAATGCTGAATTTTTCGTTGAAAGCTGGTTACATCAAGAATCGATTTCTTTGCTATCTGTGGCTTTCATGTTTATATTCATCTTGGAAGTTCAAATTACTTTTAGTTTGCAATGAATCTGCATGTTTATTAACCTAATTCGGATATTACGCCTAATGTCTTATGTTTTGATGGGCATGAAGTTCTCTATCTTGTTTTCTCTTGCCCTTTGTATTGTCCTGTCCTGCTCTTTTGACTATTTTAAAACTGAT
This sequence comes from Psidium friedrichsthalianum, assembly GCA_019149425.1. Lineage (NCBI taxonomy): Eukaryota > Viridiplantae > Streptophyta > Magnoliopsida > Myrtales > Myrtaceae > Psidium > Psidium friedrichsthalianum. The sequence continues at coordinate 29,562 of JAGVVM010002199.1, forward strand.
TCCATGCCTTGATATCGGCATTCTGTTGGTTTATAGTTTGGAATGCTTCTTGTTCCTTCCTTAGTGAATTTGACAGAACAATCTAACGTGGAGTAGCAAATGTCTCTTGATCCTTTTTCTCCCTTTTACTTGAGGAAAAACACCTATATCTGTAGCTTGGTCCAGTGTTGCAATTTATAGCTTTTCATAACTTTAAACTAGCGTGCAGTGATCAAGTGTCTGGATACTTACATGTACAAACCTGTATTGCCTTGTATAGCTGCAGATCAGGTGTATAAACTTGCATATATAGATAATGAACAGAGGAGGAGGAGCCGGAGCAGGACTAGGTAGTGGGAGCGGGCCCACGGCTGCTGCAGCAGCTGCAGCTGCCCAGAAGCAGAAGACACTCTTACAAAGAGTTGAAAATGACATCGGCAACATTGTCGACAATTTCAGTCAGCTTGTCAATGTCGCCAGAGTATGCATCCCTTCCTCCTTGCCCTCTTCCAGTCTGGAAACCTTTATCCCTCTGAGTAATAGCCATAACCATGGTTGATATTACCCATGCTTTTCCTTTGTGCGATGCTAGATGGAACATTGATAAGCTGTCTCTATGTCACTTATTGGCTACCTTGTAGTGTGAGGTCTAAATCTCCTTCAAATGTATTGACTTGATGCTGGACTAAGGCATCAAGAGGTTATGTCAATAGATAGGAGGGGAGGTTGCTTGAGCTCTTGTAAGATGCTGAAGTTGGGAAAGAAAAAATCTTTCCGTGATCTTGTTCATCATGAACAGAGGATTGGAAGTGTTTTTATTTTCCAAATGGAAAGAAATCCGTTGAGATCTTAGAAGGTTGTTGTGATGGATCTTTTGATAATGGAGAGTGGAGGAGACCTAACATCGGAAATTTCCAAGATGTCACGGTGAGGGGATACAAAGTGATAAGTGTAGGTGATATTCAAAATGCGGATGTTTACTTCCTGATATTGATGCTTTAGAAAATATGAGCTTTGATCAAATAGATCATAAAGGTAAAGGTTATCTTTGCCACCTAGTTAATCAAGTAGCATGTACACTCAGAGATTTTTTTTTTAACATAACATGCAAAGCGATATTACTCTTATGGAAAAATAAAGGAAAAGTCGTCCTATACTTTATCTTAAATTTGAAATTTCCAAACTTATAAGGATTTGATATGTAAAGAGTATCCATCATGACATTGACTCAGTATTGTCACTTATGGCAGGTGAATGACCCTCCAGTCAGAAACTCACAAGAAGCTTTCATGATGGAGATGCGCGCAGCAAGAATGGTAAGAATTGGACTTTAATCCGAAGTGAGGTTTGGCCATTTACTTCTTGTAACCTACGAAAGATAGTTAATTCTGCTTATTTCCCCAAAAAGCAGTTCATGTTCGGCATATATCTTTACTGCGTGTCAATTTGGTGAATCTCTGCTGAATCCTCGAGAGACTCAAAATTGCAGAGCTATGAGACTTCTAGAAAATGGATGTAGAATTTCTTTATCATGATAACAGGCATTTCATTACCTCAGAGATTGTGATTGCCACACAAGTATTAGAAATAGCAATGTCCATAATGCAAAATGACCCTCACAATCTGGTTTTTCTGTATAGTTTAAATGACCTTGAGGGAACACAAGTGGTAACTCCAAAATCAGTTGAATTCATTTTAAAGAGTACAATAAAGTGGCGAGGGCATCTTTCTATAGTTGGAATGAATATCGAGCGAAAATGACTGGCATAACCTCGAGATTAGTTACTTGAATATATGGTGTGCGGTTAAGGACTAAAACTTTTCGAGGAATATTATTAAGCGGTGGGAGCATCTACTTGCAATGCATCATAAATTTTAACCCTGGATCGATCTTCTTCTTTACTTTCTGGAGCTTATCAAAGAAGCAGCTTCTCTGTGCTCATTTATTTGTCTCTGCTGCCATTTGATGCGTGTACCAAAAACAGGTTCAAGCGGCTGATTCGCTGCTGAAATTGGTATCGGAGCTGAAGCAGACTGCCATATTTTCTGGGTTTGCATCCCTAAACGACCATGTTGAACAGAGAATTGTCGAGTTCAACCAACAAGCTGAAAAATCGGATCGTCTGTTGTCTAGAATTGCGGAGGAGGCAGCTGCCAGTCTCAAAGAGCTCGAATCTCATTACTACTCTTCCTCGCAGCGGACAGCTCTTCCCACTGAATCTTAGCAGAGAACATGGCTGCGATCTTGTGTATTGATTTCGGGGATTATTTCGACATGTTACTTATCTTGAAGCTAACAACAGCTATGTACAAGTGCATTACATCGAGCTTCTGGGTATTCTTTAATTTTAGCGGGGTGAATAGGAGGCTTGCTCTAGCTGTTCCAGAGCCTGTGTTGTGGATTAAGTTTGATTTTCTGTATGCGGGGGTATTGTGGCGATATTAGACTTTGGAATTTGATCCAAAATACCTGTCGTTGAGTACTTGGTGCAAATCTCTCTTAGCAAGAGATTTCCAATGTGAGCAAATCTCTCAAAATGGCATTTTCTAGGAAACTAGTAATATCTTACGGTGTTTGATTGGAGTTTGAAAATGAACTGTAAATTATTTGTCCCTTACCCAAAAAAAAACTGTAAATTATTTGTCTGTTGTTTAGAAATGAAAAAACCAAACTTTTATTTTGTTAAATGGACACGCAAATGTTTACGATGTGCGGAAACATGTATAGAAAAATTTGAAATTAGTCAATATGTTGATTTTTTTTTTAAACTCCTCGACTTTTCGTTTGGCAATTGGGGCAATTCCAGTGGTTGGCTCCGATGGACATTAGTAATAAGTTTTCCTTGTTTTGTTGACAATGTATAAAAAATTTGATGTAAAATTATACAGTACTGCTATGCATGTTCTATTGTTTTACCGCTTTGCGTCAGTAAAATTAGTGATGTGAGTGTGTGCAACGCTTGGATCTTCAACACGCGTGCCGTTTTGGAGCGAAACGGCGAGTCCTTGTCCTCCATGCCCTAACCAACGCCGCCGGAACGACCCTCCCCAAAAGCTCAAACGGCCAAAAACCTTCCTTCACAGTCGGTCACCACTTCGACGCGAACACAACCGAACCCTCGCTCGGCCTCGCTCCACAAACCCTCAGGACTCGCCGGATATCAACCCTTCGCCGTTGCGCGCCACTGTGTCGGCGCAGCTCCTCCTCCCCATCTCTTCCTTCACCTCTTCTTCCTGTTCCTCTCTGCGGGACGTGCGTTCCGTATAACAGTGTTTTCGATTCGATTTTTCTCGAGAAAGTGAATGCTTATGCGCTGGAGTTCCCTTCCACTAATGCTCTGCTTGTCAGCTCCGGTATAGCGGGAATGAAGGTGAGTGAAATCGGTCCGACCCCAGGCAATTCGCTGCTCGTGTTGTTCTGTCTCAGATAAAGTTACTACGGTCACTGGGTTAGAGATTGTTGTAGTAGAGACTAGTCGCAGGCCAACTAGCAATTCCAGTAACCTGACTCAGTGGCAGGTTCTTTATTTTTCACGCTTAAGAAGCAATTGTTACTTCCATTCGATGCCTCCTTTGCCCCTGTTCTCGGTGGATTTTTGGGAGTTGATGGCGCACGAATAGTCCCGAGTGTGGTAAGTTTAATCTGAAATGCATAGTGGCATATCTTTGTTGACTCGACGATTTCTCAAGGACTCGCTTGTTACCATTGGTAATAGCAGGAATGTTTTTGGCTCTCATTGTAGTCCTTTGGGTTTGAGAGATGGTGGTTTTCTTTTGTTTCGGTTTTTCTCGTTTACTCCAATGCACCGTCGTGGGCCCGATCCGGATGACCCCGCCAATTTGATAAAAGAAGATGGGGTGGCTGTTTGTTCACAAATGTGGATTGAGAACTTCAGAGAACACGATAGAATTGCTACCAATTTGAGTTCTTATCTGAGAAGGTTCGAGTTATGGGTGCTGGCATATCAGAAGGCCTGCATCGATGAGACCGGTTCCTATGTGCCTAAGAGTTCAATCCAGAGAGCTGAGCTGGAGGACTTGTTGGCACTGAGAAATGCTGTTCTTGATAATAGGTTTAGATGGGGTTCTAGGTTGGAATTTTTCATTAAGTCACCGAGGGATAAGACAGAATATCAGTCTTTGTCGAAGAGGAAGATTAAGGCTATCTTGACTACCACACAGCCGACCCCATTTCAAGATAAGATTGTGCAGGAGGTTTTGTTGATGATTTTGGAGCCAATTTATGAAGCCAGGTTTTCCCAAAAGTCATTTGCTTTTAGGCCTGGGAGGAATGCGCATACGGTGTTGAGGGTTATCAGGAGGAATTTTGCTGGGTATTTGTGGTATATAAAGGGGGATTTGAGTACCATATTGGATGGGATGAAGGTTGGGTTAGTTATAGGTTCTTTGATGAGGGATGTTAGAGATAAGAAGATCGTTGATCTGGTGAAGGCAGCCTTAATAACACCAGTCATAACAAGTAAGCCTGATGATGGTGAACAGAAGAAAAAGACGAAGCGAAAGTATCAAAAGAAGAGGGTGTTAGCAGAAGATGAACCGAAGCCAGACCCTTACTGGTTAGATACATTTTTTGGGTTTGCACCCGAGGAGGCGGGGAAGCTTCCTAATTGGGGACATTGTGGAATTCTTAGCCCACTTTTGGCTAATATATGCCTTGATGAGTTAGACCGTTGGATGGAGAGCAAGATAAAAGAATTTTACCATCCATCTAAGAGTGACGTTATATGGAATAGCCCAGAAGGGGAAGCAGAGCATGGGAATACATCTTGGCCAGAGTTTGTTCCGACAAGTGGACCTGATAAAACTCGGAAGATGGACTATGTGCGATATGGTGGTCACATTTTGATCGGTGTTCGGGGCCCGAGAGCAGATGCGGCAACATTGAGAAAGCAATTGATAGAATTTTGTGATCAGAAATATTTGCTTAAGCTCGACAATGAGAGCCTCCCTATCGAGCACATCACGAAGGGTATAATGTTCCTTGATCATGTCTTGTGCCGCAGGGTTGTTTATCCAACTTTACGTTACACTGCAACTGGGGGAAAGATAATTAGTGAGAAGGGCGTGGGCACCCTTTTGTCAGTGACAGCGAGCTTGAAGCAATGTATCAGGCAGTTCAGGAAGTTGAATTTTCTCAAGGGTGACAGAGATCCTGATCCGCAACCTTGTTTCAGAATGTTCCATGCCACGCAGGCTCACACAAATGCGCAAATGAACAAGTTTTTGTCCACAATGGTGGAATGGTATCGGTATGCTGACAATCGGAAGAAAATTGTGAACTTCTGTTCGTACATAATTAGGGGCTCTCTTGCAAAGCTATATGCTGCCAAGTACAAACTCCGTTCGCGCGCTAAGGTGTACAAGATTGGTGCAAGAAATCTGAGTCGTCCATTAAAGGAAAAGAAAGGACAGTCTCCCGACTACCATAATTTGCTGAGGATGGGTCTTGCTGAGTCTATTGATGGTCTCCATTACACTAGAATGTCTCTTGTTCCTGAAACTGATTATTCTCCTTTCCCTTGTAATTGGAGACCAGATCATGAAAAGGCTTTAATGGAATACATCAGGCTTGCCGACTCAAAGACTTTGGAAGAGCAAAGGAGTTGCATTCGAGACCAAGGTCTTGTGTCCCCTCAGGACTACATTTCAATGCTCGTTTGGAACTACAAGAGGAATACTGTCCGAATGGATCAGCTGTCCTTGCACCATAGCAATGACGAAAATAGACAGCTGCTTTTGGGATCGAATCTTGAAAAGAAGGGTGATAATAACAAAGAAGAGCAAGATGATGAACGACTTTACGTGGCACAAGGGTGAAGCATGTTCTGTCTCTGAAAAGAATATTTCCCTTTTCAGACGTCTAGCTTTCAATTGAGTAGAAAAAGAGAGATGATTCTGCTAGTAGAGAAACTCAGATGACTTTGCTTCTGCGGTATTCTTGTAAAATCAATAGTTAAAGGGATGTGGTGTTATGTATAGTCCTACTCATACAAAAAGAAATATTTGGGCCATGAGATGGAAGCGGAGCCACAATTAATTCTGCCGAAGGAAGATGTCAGTATTTTTCCTTCTTTCTCAGGAATAATTTTCATCAAATAGACTTTATGAGGCTTTTTCCGTTTCCTTGATCATCTCTGGTTACAAAGAGCATTTGATAAATATATGATCTGTTTGGCCAGAGTATATCTGAAAAATTTTCTTTGGTGCTCCCCACTGTCCGGAGAACATAGTTGAGGTAATTCCTTGTCTCTCGCCCCATCAGTGCATCCTCTTTTTAGTACCTATTGCTAATTAATGCAGTTTTGAAAGCCAATGCGACTTTTCCAGAGAAGATTCCACCTTCTCCAGCTCTGATGTTTAGTCAGCAGGCATCAGAGCCATCTTCTTCAGGGTAAGTTTTAAGCTTGGGCGCCAATGAATGCACACAACAAGTTCAGTTGAACTTCCAGCCTCATATCTTGTTACTCTAAGTGACTTCTCTACTGTAGTTTTGATTCTTCATATTAACCCACTAGTGATACTTAAATTGGTTGGACAAGGTTGGTTTGAACCCTTCCTACTCATGTCTTGCTGATCAAGGAAGTTTCTAACTGGATACATCTTTCATCGAATATTGATGTAAAGTTCTATACAGATCTAAAGAGGTACTGTACTGCTTTGTGTGATGGTTGGATAATTTATTCTTTGAATGCGGCTTTACTGTTGAAGGGATTTAGCTTGTAAATTTCATGTTCTTAGAGATGCCAATATGAATATGGAAGAAGGAAGAAATTTCAATAGGATTTGATTGGTTATGATATTATTATCATTTCTTAGGACTGGCATATTTACTGCGTTGTTGAACAATGAAATTTGTAACCATGAAGATGATCCATTGAAGCAGTGGCAGCTCTTCAGATTTGATTTTTTAGAGCTTAGTCTGTAAATGCACGGGCTCTGCAGGAAAAAATATATGATGACTTTGACAAGCAGATGGGGAAACATCTTCTATGGTAGCCAGCCAATGCAAATACTGGACTGCTCTTGAAAAAGCCTCCTGACAATGCAATCAATAATCTCTCTTGCTCGATTGTTTGTACGTCTTCAGGCATATTGCTGCGTGAATTCGTTGAGGTAATAACCACTCTCTTTCTCTTGCTTCCATGTTTATGCATGCACAAATGAGTAAAAACAATTTCTCTCTCTTCCTGAAATTTCTAAGTTCCTATTCTCACACATTGGTAGATTCATTTCCAGTTTCCGCCGAATGTCATCCACGATACATAGAATCTCTACTATCATTTGTTAGAAAGGGTTTGTCGCTTTGTTTGTGCATCTCTTTCCTGACCATAAGATCTAATGCCGAATAAAAGACTTAAAATTGCGCGAACCACGCAAGTACCAATTAATTATAAGTTCGGATGTTCGGTCATTTAAAGTATGCAGAAAGGATTTAAGGATTTGTACATTAAATTATCATAAACAGTCTACAGCCCTTGAACATTTCAGCTGAACTCAGACTTGAGTTTGACATTTTTAG
>JAGVVM010002200.1:0-22821 GCA_019149425.1 Psidium friedrichsthalianum
GGTATGCACTAGGCCGGACATTGCTTTTGCAGTGAGTGTTCTTGGCAGATATCAGTCTAATCCAGGTCCAGATCACTGGGTGGCTGCCAAGAAGGTTATGAGGTACTTGAAGGGGACACAGGATATATGCTTGTTTACAGGCGGTCGGACAATCTTGAAGTGTTGGTTGTTTTTCTGACTCTGATTTTGGGACATGTCCGGATGATAGAAAATCTACTTCGGGATTTATCTTCATGATGGCTGGAGGTGCAGTTTCTTGGAAGAGTGTGAAACAAACTCTGACTGCTTCTTCTACTATGCAAGCAGAGTTTGTTGCATGTTATGGGGCAGTAACGCAAGCGGTTTGGTTGAGAAATTTTATTCAGGGCTTGTGATTGTTGATTCTATATGTAGACCACTGAAGATATATTGTGACACAGTGCAGCTGTATCATTTTCGAAGATAATAAGAGTTCAAGTGGTTCGAAGCATATAGAGATTAAATATCTCGCAGTCAGGAATTTTGTAAAGAAAAGGGATGTTGAGATTGAGCACATCCGCACTGACGCGATGATTGCAGATACTTTAACCAAGGGTTACCACCTGGGATTTTTCGGGCTCATGTAGCCAATATGGGGGTGGTAGAGTCTTTTGATGTACTTGGTTAGTGGGAGTCTGTGTTGTTTTATTTTATGAGATAGTTGTTTGTTGTTTTTGATTGAGACATGTGACTGTTTCAGTATTTATATATAATGATCATCAGTTATTTCTATTTGTTATTGTATTACATGTGCACATGATTGAAAGACTCAGGATCCGGTGCTTATTTTGAGCATGACAGTTATGTCAAATTTGTATGTCTCTGATGACACCATAAAAGTTCTCGCGAGGTTATGTTTTGAGACATGCGGGGCATTAGTGCCAATTGTTTTCATCCGACTTCTTTGAAGCATTAAGGTTACGGTGGGTACTCTGATTTCTCTGAGGTATTCAGGTTACAGAGAGTTTTCTCTAACTTCAGTGAAATGTAAAGGTTACAGAGGGATTTTCCTAACTTTTATGAAGTATCAGATTACAGGAAAATGGTAAAGGACCGATCGAAAGATAACATCATTGAGATCACCATTCAGAGATGTTATTTTCGGCTACACCGCCACATTGACCCATTGACGTTAGAGTTACTAGTGCTTGTGATCATAGTTGTCCAATATCGTTTAATGATGTGACGATGGCTGTGGTTCGGTATTAGTAATTTTGATGGTCGGGGTTGTTTTGAGATGTTGTCTCGAAGATTGTATTTTTTTATTATGGCTATATTTGTGTACAACCTGAGAATCATTTTGAAAGTAATTTTTTTTTAAAACTTTTGTAATTGATCATAGCTCAAGTGGGAGAATGTTGGAATTTTATTTTTATTTTATAAAATTCCTATTGGGCTATAATCAATTATTATGTATTCAAGACAATGCATGATAGCCCGTTGATGTTTGGTGTGATCGTTTATTGGGCTTTTGCGCATCTCAGTTTTATTGTTGATGTGGGTTGGACGGCGTAAGGTGTAGGCCCGTGTGTTGATGTGAGCCCGTGATGGAAGGTCCATCACTGTTATATTATCAGCTCTAGGTCCCCTCTCCCGCTTACGAAAAACATAACGACAGTTCCATCGGCCGTCGCTTGAGAAGGGAGAGGAAGACCTATGGCACAGTTTTGTCGTCTTTTCAGCAGATTCCGCTCCACGTGACATCGTATTGAAAATCTCAGTTTCCGCGTATAACTTCGAGATCATGGCGCAAGCAGGTACGCATTTATTTATCGTTGTTTTCTAGACCTAAATCGATTACGTTGATCCTGGATTCTGATTGATTAACTTACAGGGTGTACCAAGTTGGACGGTACCTGCGCACATGATCTATGGAGCTGAAACTTGCATCCTGGGAAATGCATCCGCAACGCCGGGGTTGTGTTCCATATAGTCCCTTCACAAACCGTGCAATTTTCAAAGATTCTAGGATTGTAATAAAGCTTCAGCTCATGCTCATAGAAAGAACATCGAACCGCCATGCCCACTCCTTTCTCAAGATGTGAGCGAGTTGCAGAAACGCAAGCGTGATGGATGAAGAAGTCGCACATTTACTTGTTATTGGATATTCACAGATTGGACATTAGTGTTCCTTCTCATCAGGAAATCGAGCCAAGGTCGGAGTGTGCTCAGGGTGAAGGTAGCATTGAATCACATCCATGGGTGGTTGGGCACATGATTCGTGAAGGGAGATTCTGCAATCTGAACAGCCGAAGAAGTCGCCCGACGGAATCTGGTCTTCACGGATTTCGCACTTGATCTTTGTCTGGGTTTTCGAACGGTAGGAGGAGAGCTGATGCGGATGCAGATAATGATCCATCCCTCATGAGCGTCTCCTGATGTCCTCTCTCTCATCATCGTCCGCACAAGGCTTAGCTCGCCTCTCGACATGCCTGACATATTTGGCAATTTGATGGATCGCAAAAGAGATAAGGAGGGTACTCGGGATGGAAAGGGTGGTGGTTCCACCACCGGGGGTGCCTTGGCACATGACTCGTGGAGGAACAACTTACGCTCACTGCATCCGTATGCCTCCTCCGAGATCTCCATCTTGCAACCTCCGCAGAAAATTCTCCTTGTCGTGGGGACGGAAGTTAATGGATGTTCGTGAGCAAATTGCAGTCGAGATTCTCCATCGCCGGCCTCTTGCAGCATCGAACAATAGTGCTTCTCAACCCACAGAGTTTTCATCGCAGTGCCGGCGTCGAGCTCGAAGCGGCACCCTCCGTGATGGGAACATGCATTGGTCGCCACTTACTATAATTTTTCATATTAAATAACGGGAACCCTACCAAATTTTTCTAGTAAACGCTTGAAGTTGAAGGGGTTCATCTGACCTACTTTGTGTGGGGGAACGCTGGGGTTGATGTGCCGTGTGAGATAAATCCACTTACTTACTAACACGAACGCATTATTTTTATACCCCACCATGTGATCTAGAAACACTTAACTTAGTAAAAATTAGAAGATTATATAAGTAATGGTGGCATTACCGTTCGTTTACAGCCCTCAACTCGTTATTTATTCACTAGAAAAAACTTTGTTTACGAAAAAGAACAATTTAATAGCGAATTTTTTTCATGGTAATCGAAAAATTTTAATCTAAAAGTTTACTGTATCAGTTGGTGTAAGGACGTACATGTAATTCGGCTTGAATTTACTCCACCTCGAGTAACGTGGTCAACAGCACGTCATCGGGTCGACAAAATTGCGAGAAACGGCAGTAATAGAAATTCCAACCCTCTTGTCCGAGCTAGCTATTTTCAAACCTTGTGCGAGAGTAAGTGCTATGCTAGCCTATTAAGAATTTAGGATATGTGAATATTCACAAGGAATGAGACAACTAGCGTTTAACCGTGTCATAATGGCATTTGAGTTGCTTGAAATACACTAGGAGATATATTTCATAATCAGAACGGTCATTCGATTCTTTTTCTGGTTTCTTTTTTTGAGAACCCAAATGGTTCTAGGCAAATAAAGTTAAGGATTTTCAATGAAAGCACTCTTAATGGAAAATATGGCTCATGGAAAAAATCATGAATTAAGTACTTAGGGACTTAAGAAACTGATAGTGTAATAGTATAACGGTGTAATCTCAATCACAAGTGTTATGAATAGAATATATATATATATATATATATATATAGCAATTGTGACGCGACCCACCTTTGATCTTATGCCTAGCATCCTATCGTTATATTGTTATACTATCATTATATTGGGATTTGGTTAGTTATGTGGATGTACAAGTTACAAAAGTGGAACATCATATACAAATTAGTGCCTCAATCCTAAAATGCATGGCCTAATTCCCTAAAAAACTCTCAATTTTATGTCCAGTCCCAAATCTACTTAAACTTTTTTTTGTCTCAGAAGAAACCCTCAACTTTCGGTCCAATCCCAAATCCGCCCTGAACTTTTTTTTGTCTCAGAAAAAATCTCTAACTTTAAGTCTAGTCCTAAATTTGCCCCAAACACTTTTTTGTCTTAGAAAAAAAATCCCAAAATTTAGGTCTAGCCCCAAATCCACCTAGATTTGTCTAAACAAATTCACAAAATTTTAATTTATTCTTAAATTTTTCTCGTGATCCAGTTCTAACTAGGCGTGGCATTTTCATTATTTGGCAGTTTTCTGGATGTTAAATACCATTGGGTCGATAAAAAATTCACATTGACAAAGTAATGAAGCAATATGTACAAACTAATGTGGCATTTCCATGTGAATAACAAATTCACCCCCATAAAAATTGTTGAAGTTCTCCAAAATGAAACCATTCTCAGATATTAAAGCTAAGGATGACTAACGACGATTTTTGAAAATAGGGCTAATGGGGGTATATTTGAGATTAAAGTAAAAATTGGTGAATTTTCTCTTATAAAAAAATGTTCAGGGTAGATTTGGGATTAAACCTAAAGTTTGGGATATTTTTTGAGACAAAAAAAAAAGTTTGGGACAGATTTGGGACTAAATCGAAAGTTGAGAGTTTTTTTTTTTTGAGATAAAAAAAAAGTTCGAAGTAGATTTGGGATTTGACATAAAGTTAAAGATTTTTTTTTTGAGACAAAAAAAAGTTGGAGGCAGATTTGAGAGTGAACCTAAAGTGAGGGTTGTTTTTGGGGAATTAGGCTAAAACTCTACAATTAAAAACGCTTCTTTCCCAATGACGGTCTTTAAGGGTTTCTTCTTCCTTTTGCAAAGTTAGCTTCCATGTACAAAGTCTCAAGGGTTGACTTACAGCACACACTTGCACATGTTATCCTTCCACATTGCATAGCATATGCTTAATAATGCACTTTTGAATGCTAGATCGTCCATCCCAATAGCCCAATAAGAAAAAAAAAACCAAAAATGGCAGCTTAATATTTAATGACTTACTTCCATATTCTATGCAACATATTTGTGCCGTGGCTCACGGCTAATCCAAGAGATCCAACGACTGAAATGTGACTGGGACGTGGAGCAATTTTCAAAAGTATCCCAATCACAAAAGTTCATAATGCACATGATCCGTAAAACTATATTGGCCTCACGTGAGATTCACACGATTCAATAAATCTTATAAGCCAAAGGTACCGACTTTCAACTCACTTTTCACAAATGCCAATCTTGCCCCTAAAATTACCTCACAACACTTAACAAATCGGGTTCGCCATATGATCCATTAATATGAGATGACACGTAAGAAAAAAAAGTTTAGATTTGTATGATTTACTTTATAGTTTTGTAGAAAAGTAACATACTTTAAAAATGCATACAATTAATATATATATATATATATATATATATATATATATATATATATATATATACACTAGAAGTAAAAGCTATAATGTCATGTGCTCTGAGTTTTTGCCATGTGCCCCCTCTTGCACATGTAATGGTCAAATATTGCGAATCTCCTCACCATGCATCCCATAACCCCAATTAAAAAGCCGGTAAAGGGGCTCGCAATTTCCATTGGCGTTACTCTCACACTCTAAAATATCATGGTGAACTGACTACGCAATATTGGATTTGTGCCGTGGCTCATGGCTAATCCAAAAGATCGAGGGAGTGACATGTGATTTGGGAGCTAGAGCACTTTTTTTTTTTTATGTGTATCCGGATTTCACGATTTTAAAAATGCACAATGTCTGTCGAACTATGTTGGCGTCATGTAAGGTTCACAAAATGCAATAGAGATCGGGAAAATTACCCAAAAAAAAAAAATCATAAACCTATTAAAATTATGCCAATTTAATCATAAATCGTTTTCTGGCGAATTCAATCATAAACTTTTTGTATTAGTGCCAATTCAATTCTTCCGCCAATTTTGATTGGAAACCGCCGACATGGCGCGGTCAACACTAACGAGACCAATTTTTAATATTATTTTAGTATTTCTCCATGTCAATCTTGCTCAATGGCTAGCGACCCTCGTTGGACTTGGTAAAAAAGGGAAAAAAAAAAGAAACAGAAAAAGGACTTTTTTCATAATATTAAAGCTTATCCCCGTTAACGCTAGCCGTCCTACGTAGTGCTACCAATGTCCAAGTCAACGACTTTCGCCCAAAATCAGCCGGATGTACTCAATTGAAAAAATGTGAAAAGGTTTAGAACTTAATTGGTAAAATTAAAAAGTTTAAGATTGACTTGGCAAAAGTACAATAGGTTTAGGATTTTTTGGATAGTTTTGCTGAAGTCTTGATGATCGAATTTTTCATAGAGGTCTTGATGGCATATGTTAGGGCAAACGGACATTTGGAGTGCCAATATTTGTGTATGATGCTCACTTTTGTGTTAATATATATTTTTGGATCATCTAAGTGAAATTTTTTTTTTCTGAAAAGTGATTATTTCAATGCCAATTCCGATGAGCCTTGCCGAAAATCTTATGTTGCATTTACGTGACTTGCTAGAGGATCCCAGTCAATAATTCAAAAATCTAAAAATTAATAAAAAATTCCATGCAATATTAAAAATTTTCAAAAAAGCTAAAAAGCTAAAAAAAATAAAAAATGAAAAGAATCCCAAAAATAGAAGTCATAGCAACAAGAGCTTGCACAGTCTTTATCGCCACTGCCCCACCATCATTGGCAATGGTCGACGAGGATGGGAGATGGCTGAGCCAGGGTCAATGAGGCTTGGCCATCGCTGGTTGGGGCCGCACAACCCACGACGAGGCCGACCTCACCTACATCTATGAGGTCTAGACTAGTGATGGCCAAGCCTCGCCGAGCCATCGTTGGGCAAGGGTGGCCTCGCCCAGCCACGACGAGGCTCGACCTCGCCTAGATTTGTGAGGTTGAACTCGTTGTGGGTCTTCGAGGTCTCGGCCAGGGTCGCCGGGGGTCGACGACCCCCCTTGGCCACTCCTCACCCTCATTGCTACAAACAACCCTTTTTTTGTACCTTATTTTTCTATCTATTTTTTTTAAATCAACTTATTCTTAAGTTTAGAAGTCCATGTGGAAAAAAAAATTATCACGTGATGTAAAAAAATTTAAAAATCAATGACATGTAATTAGTTGGCCAAATTTTTTGCTATTGGCACTAAAGTAATAGTTTTTTTTTCTACGATTTGGCACTTAAATGATTCAAAAAAAAATATTAGCATCAAAATGAGCACCATACATAAATATTGACACTTCAGATATTCTTTTGCCCATATACCTAACAGGTTTCGTTTCTTGATGGCCTAAATCCAATATTTTGAATAAAACAACTTATGTAGCTTTGTTTTCAACTTAAAAAGTGGGTACAACGAATAAAATCAAGTTATGTTCTTAGATATTATAGCAAATTCTGAACTATAGCTTGTGAAAGTAATATAGCTAATTTCATCTGCTCAATAAATGATATCCATTGAATTAATAAATTAACCAAGTAGCATAACACCATAACCCATCAGGCGCTAAGTCCTGAGAAATTGTAGTTGTCGAGAGAGATATTCTAGAGATGAAGCCACTTCACACTCTCCCGAGATATATTTTAGAAGAGCTTCCTTTTCTATTATGTCAAATGTATTATATAACCGAAAAACAAAAAAAAATGATTGAAATTGTTGGACCTATACCGTGGAACCGACAGGAGCTAACTTTTCTTGGAACCATCTCCCAAAAAAAGGCTTTATTCACAAATGATGGCTCACCAAATATGAAAACTGAATTTTTAAAATATTTTATTATTTTATTATTTTTCCTTTCTTCTAGTTGATTATCAGACCTCGGCAATGGCCGATGAGGTCGACCTTGCCAATGTCGGGCGAGGCCCAACCTTGCCTTCACTAGGCAGCTAGAGAAAGAAGGAAACAAAAAAAAGAAATAATAGAGAAAAGAAAAAGAAAAAAAAGAAATAATTCATAGAATTAAAAAATGAAGAAATTATCAATGTCAACACCAATCGTGTCACGTAGGACGGTTGGTATTGACTAGGCCACGAGGTCGGCGGTTTTTTGGTCAAAATTGGCCGGAAGTACTAAATTAGCAAATTGTTAAAATATTTAGGACTAAATTAGGAAATTATCAAAAGATTTAGAATTAAACTGGTACAAGTGAAAGGTTTAAGATTAAATTGGTAAGTTTTTAACAAATTTAGACTAAATTGATAAAATTGAAAAGTTTAATATTAAATTGACCACTGTAAATTTTAGGACCTTTAAACGATTTTCCGGCCAGTTGATTATCCAGTTTTTTATTTTTTGGGTTCTCCCTCCCTCCAACCGCCTTTGACCCTAGAGCCCCTGTGATTATCTAGGCTTGATCACTGGTCTGTGGTGTCGAGGCTTTGAGCCTCCGAGAATGGTGCAGCAGTAGCGTTGCAAATAACATGGAGAGAGACAGATGAAGTGTGGCTCGGAATCAAGAGGAGCCCGATACGGCGGCTGGTTCAACAGTGATTGCGGTGTCAGATCGTGACTGTTAAATATGCCTTGAATTTATTTGACATATTATTTGAGTGGGCCGTAGGCCCAAACCCAGAGGAACTAGGTTTTCTTTTTGTTATATATATAGCGTCGTTAGGGTTTTCTAGTGAGTTGGCGTTGAGAGTTTTGTGAGGGGTTTGGAGTTGTCGACAAGATCGACTTTGTAATCAAGCACTCTCCTTTTGAATATAGTGGAATTTTCGTTGTGCCTCGCCCGTGGACGTAGATCACTTTGATCGAACCACGTAAATCTCTGTGTTCCACTTTTGTTCTTTGTTTGATTTCCGCAACAAATTGGTATCAGAGCCAAGTTCTCTGAAACCCTAACCCTCAGTCGTCAACCCACCGTTAGCCGCCGGCCGCGACCCGTGTGATCGGCCAACTTGCTCGGCCAAGGCCCCTGCGCTCGGCCAAGTCCGTCGGCCACGACCAGTGATCTCGGCCAACTCGCTCGGCCACGACCAGTTCTCTCGGCCACTTTGATCGGTCACGACCCGTGCTCTCGGCCACTTTGATCGGCCACGACCAGTTCGCTCAGCCACTTTGATCGGTCACGACCCGTGATCTCGGCCACTTTGATCGGCCACGACCAGTTCGCTCAGCCACTTTGATCGGCCACGACCCGTGCTCTCGGCCACTTCGGTCGGCCACGGCCAGTTCTCTCGGCCACTTTGCTCGGCCACGACCCGTGCTCTCGGCCACTTCGATCGGCCACGGCCCGTTCGCTCGGCCACTTTGCTCGGCCACCTCCCGGCGACCAGACCAGAACAGCCCCCGACTTTTTTAGATGGCATCTTTGAAGTTTCAGATTTCATCTTTTGATGGACAGAATAATTTTGGATTATGGAGAATAAAGATGAAAGCTTTATTGAGGCGAGAGGGTACGGTTAGGGCGCTGGACGGAAATTATCCAAACGACATGACCTCGGCAGAAATAGAAGAGATGGACGAGAAGGCGCATAGCGCGATTCAGTTGTCTCTGGATGACAAGGTTCTGCGAGAAGTCGCCGATGAGGAAACAGCTGCGGCTGGTCTCTGGAAGAAACTGGAAAGTCTCTACATGAAGAAATCTTTGACGTCGAGACTTTATTTGAAGCAGCGTCTTTATACCCTAAAGATGCGCGAAGGTACGCCTGTTCAGGAACACTTGGATGAGTTTAATAAAATTGTTCTGGATATGAAAAATTTAGATATTAAACTTGATGATGAAGATCAAGCTTTGATTGTGTTATGTTCACTGCCTGCTTCATATGAGAATTTTATGAACTCGATGCTTTATGGACGTGAATCCATAACTTTGGAGGATGTTAAAGCATCTTTGAATTCTGCTGAACTGAGAACGAAATTGAATGGGAATTCGAGTGAAAACAAAGCAGATGGTTTGTTTGTGAGAGGTAGAAACAAGATCAGGGATAAAGCTCCTCGAGGGAAATCTGCTGACTGTTCTAAATCCAGGCCACCTGGAGATAAGATGAATGTCGAGTGCTATTATTGTCACAAGTGGGGACATTACAAGTCAGATTGTCCTGTGCTCAAGAGAAAGGATAAGCAGCATGGTAAAAGACCAGATGCGGTGAATGTTGCTAGCGAAGATGAGTCTAATGCGTCAGATAGTGTTCTTTCTGCATGCTCTGCTGTTAGTTTGTCCGATGATGTTTGGATATTGGACTCTGGAGCATCATATCATATGTGCCCAAATAGGGAATGGTTCACCACGTATGAGCAAATAAATGGTGGATCAGTCTTGATGGGTAATAATGCTGAATGCAGAGTTATGGGCATTGGTACTGTTCGGATTAAATGTCACGACAAGGTAGTGAGAACCTTGACTGAAGTTAGACATATACCGGACTTGAAGAGAAATCTTATTTCGTTGAGCAGTTTGGATTCCATTGGGTGTATGTACTCAGGTGGAGGTGGAGTTCTTAAAGTCTCCAAAGGCAATCTGGTTGTGATGAAAGGAAGCAAGGTGAACCACTTGTATCATCTACAGGGTAGCACTGTTATGGGTCCTTCGATTGGCACATCTAATTCTGTTTCTGATAATGATAAAACAAAACTGTGGCATATGCGTTTGGGCCACATGAGTGAGCGTGGCATGACAGTTTTGAGTAAACGTGGTTTACTTTGTGGAGAGCAGACGACCTCACTAGATTTCTGTGAGCATTGTGTTCTTGGCAAGCAGTGCAGAGTTAGCTTCAGTACTGGCACACATTCAACAAAGGGCACACTTGACTACATCCACTCTGATTTATGGGGACCAGCACAGGTTCCATCTAAGGGTGGTGCTCTTTACTTTGTGACGTTCATTGATGACTATTCCAGGAAGGTTTGGGTTTATTTTCTGAAGAGGAAAAGTGATGTATTTGAAACCTTCAAGAAGTGGAAAACCCTTGTTGAGAATCAGACTGGAAAGAAGATCAAACGTCTTAGGACTGATAATGGTCTTGAGTTCTGCAGTGGCGATTTTAATGAATTCTGTGCAGATGCTGGTATCGTTCGACACCGTACAGTTAGACACACTCCTCAGCAGAATGGGGTGGCAGAACGTATGAACAGAACCCTTTTGGAGAGAGCAAGATGCATGCTCTCTAATGCTGGCATGGAAAAAGACTTTTGGGCTGAAGCTGTTAACACAGCCTGTTATCTGGTTAATCGCTCTCCTTCAACAGCAATAGACTGCAAGACTCCTTTTGAGAAGTGGTCAGGTAAGCCTTGCGATTACTCTAATCTAAAGGTTTTTGGATGCCCTGCTTATTATCATGTTAAGGATGGTAAGTTAGAACCTAGAGCAAGAAAATGCATCTTTGTTGGATATGCTGATGGTGTAAAAGGGTATCGTTTGTGGTGTCAGGAATCCAACTCGCATAAGTTCATTATTAGTAGGGATGTTACTTTTAATGAAATGCTTATGCTTGATCAAAGGAAGGTTGTTGATGAGTCTGCAGGAAAATTTGAGAGTGATATGAATGAGGTGGAGCTTCAGGTGGAGCTTCCAGAGAAGACCTCTCAGAATGATTTGAGCAAGCAAAGTGCTGTTGTTGATTCAAGTTCAGATGAGGAAGCTGCAGATGAGGTGGAGCAGCCATACTCTATTGCCACTGGCAGAGAAAGGAGGCAGATTCGACCTCCTCAAAAATATGGATACTCTGATCTGGTGGCTTATGCTCTCACGACAGCAGAAGTTCCTGAGAGAAATATGATGGTAAAGAAGATTGATACTGCTGACAATCTTGCTGATATGTTGACCAAACCAATCCCCGCCAACAAGTTTAAGCATTGCTTGAACTTGATTGGCATGCTTGGTTGAGTTTTGCCCCTTTCTGGGGCTTGGTGGCGAGGTGAAGGAAATTCTACCTTTGTTTGAAGAGGACATATTCTTTCCTTTTGTTACATCCCTTGTTTCCTACACCGAGTTAGCTCACGTAGGCTTAGGGATGCTGGAAGAACATGTTCGGCTTCTTGATGATTAAATTCAAGCCAAGGTGGAGATTTGTTAAATATGTCTTGAATTTATTTGACATATTATTTGAGTGGGCCGTAGGCCCAAACCCAGAGGAACTAGGTTTTCCTTTTTTGTTTGAGACACTATATATATAGCGTCGTTAGGGTTTTCTAGTTGCGTTGGCGTTGAGAGTTTTGTGAGGGGTTTGGAGTTGTCGACAAGATCGACTTTGTAATCAATGGCACTCTCCTTTTGATATAGTGGAATTTTCGTTGTGCCTCGCCCGTGGACGTAGATCAATTTGATCGAACCACGTAAATCTCTGTGTTCCACTTTTGTTCTTTGTTTGATTTCCGCAACATAAGCCATTGGCATCCTTTCCATCTGTAGCAGTTTATTTTGTCCTTCCATTTGCATTTTTTCCCTTTTATGTGCTATACGGTATAGGCCTTTGTTGCTTATTTTTTAACCCTTTTCTATGAGGCAGATTTTGACAGATGGCGCTCTGCTAAAGCGGCAGAAGAAGGAAATTGAGGAGCTTCGAGCCAAATTGCAGGTTTACTTATTTGTCATACCCGAGATGGAGAAGAATATCCTATGAACTTATTTGCAATGATGACTTTAATAATTCATCTTCTGTTGCTATTGATTTTCTTCAGGGTTCACATTCTGAGCATTTTGAAGAGGAAATCTTAAACTTGCGGAATACATTACTGCAGGTTTAGTGTTGCTACTTATGTTGTATATACGTCATAGAAATTGGGAATGTGATCTTGAAATCACTCAAACTTCTTTAACAGACTGAATTGGAGAGGGAGCGAATTGCTCTGGAGTTGGAGGAGGAAAAGAAAGCCCAAGCTGAACGTGAGAGAAGGTTACAAGAGCAAGCTAAAAAAATTGAAAACTTGAGCTCGATTGTGTTGTACTCAAATAGGGAAGAGATTCGAGATAATTTCAAAAAGGTATTGTACAGGTGGCATGCTGGTATATTGCTAATACTTTGAATTCTGCAAGTTTCATGTTTTATTTGGCTAGCTGCCAGTACTTTTAATATTTTGTAATTGTATTATAACTACTCTATGAAAGCTTTGAGTTCTTTATACAAATCAGTGCCCATAGTTGACTGGGCATGTTTGCAAAACATTCATTTATGCATATTAAGATGGTTCATAGCTACGTATAGAATACACAAGGTGTGCCATGTCTCTGCTGTCTCTGCTGCTCTATGGTGAAGCAATATGCTAATCATGCACAGTGTGTTTCTTTTGGTAAAGTACGGATACAAATGCATGCTTTAATCCTTACCCAAAAAAAAAAATGCATGCTTTAATGGCTTGTTGCGATTCTAGCTGGGCAGTGTTGTACTTGGCTGGTTATATGCAACATGAAGTCCCGAAAATGATTTACAATTTCATTAATGGGTGTTTTGTAGATCTATCTTTTATTGTTAGCTTTGCTGATGAATAATCTCTGCTTTAATCCTTCCATCAACGAATAATGCAGTAATAGAACGAAGAACAGTCGTCATTGATAGATAGATTAGCAGAATGAAATGGTCACTGGGTATGATTTATGATATTGTTGCAAATATATATATATATATATATATATATATATATATATATATGGCCTTTAATATGGATCCCATCTCCCATTTGGCTTATTTTAGACAGTTGAGCGGCTACTTGTAGGATAGTTGTCCACCACTCATGTATCACTTAGTTGTAGACCTCCGAAATTTAGGGCGCGCATGACAACGTTTCTATTTCTCTATTTCTGTTCCAAACTTATTTCAGAAATAGGTTTGGAACAGAAACTCGTTTGGCAACGCAAATCTGTTTTTCTATTTCTGAAACAAAAATCTGTTCCAGAAATAGATTTTGGCCCAAAATCAGAAACAAAAAATTTTTGTTTCTGGCAGAAATAGAAAAATCTATTTCTGTTCTAGAAATTATTTCTAGAACAGAATGGTTGTCATGCGCGCCCTTAATGTGAAACAGGCTCAAAACTCTCGTCTTTACAAGGAAACTCAGTGGAGTACATCCAGGAGAACAATAATAGGTCAAGACAACTTAATTATTCTTGTCGCAAATTATTAACAATGGTTTTCTTGCTTTGAAGAGATTTTCCTCATTGTGTAAGCAGGGTAGGAGGCGGGACACATGGTGCCCTAGCAATCTTTTGCGCGAGATACCTACAGAGGTATTGCCTTCTGTATTGACAAGTCAATCCAATTTCAATCAGTTAGCTTTTTGCTCTCTAAATACATTAGTTGACATTGTTTTCTACAATTTCACGCATATTCCGCACTGCACCTAGCTAAAAGAGAGAGGCATGATTGCATAGGAGGTAAACAGAGAATTGGAGTGACAGGATTCAGGAAAACACTGGGAATGGCAACCTGAAGAAAATTTGTACTTAATCTTCTTGATATCTATGCGGCTTAACAGTTTTTATAGATAATTTAAAGGGAAATTCCGTTTTCCACAAGCAGCTTAGATAATCTGCATTTTATGTCTGAATTTTGGAGGACTTCTTTTGACTGGTTTTTGAACATTGACAAGCAGCCTGGGGCCTGGATGTAGCAAATATCGAATACAAAATAGCTTCTTAGAAAACACTTTGAAAGGCTTCTCAACCGTGAACTGACTGGAAATCTGAGCACAATACCTCTGTGGTGAGAGAGAGACTTCTTTTCTTGCACAATGAATCATCTTGAAAAACAGGGGATCCAGCCAAATGCTTAAACCTGGTGGCTTTAATATAGATTGTGTCGAAAGGCAGCAGTTGATTAGCTTTACTACCACGATGTTTATCAAACATGCCATTCATGGTTGTAGTTGTATTTTGAAGGTAAAGAAAGATATGCAGGTTGTATGATGTATATGAAGGATAGAGAGACTACAGTAGCTTTTGGAATAGCTGGACCAAAATGCAAATTGACAACTACATTGTACTAGATAGGCTAATTTGGTGCAAATAAAAGATTTGTGCAGTTGCTAAACCAAATTATCTGATATCTCACTAACTAACTGGTAAATGTCAATGATATCAACAAAGAAAATCTTTAGTCGTGAAATATGGTCGTTCAATAAGACGATTGGTCTGTGCACAAAAAAATTTGGCCTTATAGTAACTATACAGCCACTGAGTTTTCCTCGTTAACGCCTAGTAGATTTGGTGTAAGGACTAACAACTTTGTGAACTCAAGTACTTTTGCAATATCCTTCCTGTTTCCCTTTTCTTTTACTTTTGTTCTTTGGGGTTTGGGGTAGGAGTTTTCTGGAATTTGAAGGGTGGTAATGAAGTGGAAGTGACTCATAAGGTATGAACATGATAAGTAGCCAATTCCATCTCATTTAATTCTCAGACTTGTTTCTTTTACAGCTCTTTTTACATTTTCTCCTCTGAATTTCTTGTTGCTTCATGATTCTTTCTGGAATCAAGTACCATTGCCCTCATATCTCCTTGCTTTACTCTAAGTTACTTGCCTTCAATGTTAGGCTTACTCCCTGCCTGACTTGAAGGATTCTCCTCTCAAGCCTGGACAAGCTAAGCAGGATATTGGTCCACTTCTTCCTTTCGAGAAGTTGCTTCAAGACACTGAAACCAACACAAACATTTTTAGCAGTCGAAAGAGAGTGGCAGACTCTAATCTTCCTCATCCACGAGCTCTGCAGCACGTGACAAATAGGAGGAAAGCAACGGTCAAAAATAAAAGTGCACCTATGGTCTGTGAAAAGCCTTTCGGTTCATTAATGTATGTCCTTTTGAATAGCAACGTCTAAAGCTTGTATTGTGGCAGGTCATAAATGAGTCTATAGATCTCCATGCAGAGTACGAGGATCTGTTAGTGGAATCTGAAGCTCAGGTAAATATTCGCATCTGCTTCTTTCCCTCTATTTTTGTCGCTTGTTTTTTTGTCACATTTTCCTTTCCTCTCTGGTATTATGCAGAGAACCGCCAGTGCTGTACAAATCGATTGCTTAACGAGAATGCTAATTGAAGCCAAATTGGTTTCTTACATAAAAGAAGAAAATAATGTTACATGTCCTAGAGAGCCAGAGGCTCATCTTGTGATTGAGCAACTCCAAGATCAGGTATCCGTTTCTTTCTCCTATATATCTCTCATTCTCAAATTCTTGATACAGTCCAATCATTGTCAATTTTCTGCCACATTCATCTATTTTGTCGTCTTTACATTCTAGATCAAGGTTTTGGAGATCGAGAAAACTTTGAGCCAGCAGAATTTGGATAATTATGTTCAGATGGCAGCAGAAAACAAATTACATGTTGAGAAGAAATTTGAGGAGGTATTTACTTATTTGTTTGTCGCATGATCTACCTGTATTTTCATTCCTTTTTTATGCCAAAACGAAAAGGTCTATGCATGAGTGGAAGAAGTTCTCTGGTGATGTATTTAGCTTGAAACAGTCGTTAGGTGAAAGGCGAGGAAACTCAGGAAAGCAGTAAGCTTTGTGAAAATTAGAATGGAAAATAAAAAAGGAGAGGATGTTACGCACTTTTGTAAATGTGCAATCATCATATGAGCTGTGCATCGTGGGTAAACTAAGGAACGGGAAGACATAACCAAAAGGGTATCACGATATGTGGGTCCTTAGCTAGTAAGTGAGTATAAATAATGGAAGGACAGAGTGCCCCTTCCTAGGGATGTCCATCAAGTATGCTCTCAGCATTTAGTTGGGTAATCTCTTCCGTCAAAGTCCAATTTATATGGTAGGGTTCTATATATGCTACATTGTCAACCTTACTTTATGTGTTCATGTACCTTTCTTGATTTGCTGCGCAACTAAAATTCTAAGGAGTGTGTGCTTGTATGTCTTGCATAATGATGCCGCACCTGATTCTGCCGAGGAAGTTTGTAGCTTTTATAAGCGCATAGCATGTTTCAACTTTTATGATTTTTCATCAGATGCTTCACTATCTTATTTTCTGTTGGTTTGGATGTCCTTTCTAAAGCGTCGTGAAGTATTTCATAGTGCGCATAAGGAGGCAAGGGTTGCTCAATAAAGACTTGCTTACAATGCATCTTGGTGTCAAATAGCGCACATTGCTGCTTTTCTATCTCTGTGATCTAGGGATATTTGCATTTTTCTTGCTGCACCAATGTCCTCAAAACAGAAACTGATACTTAACGCATTGTTTCTCTTCTTCAGGAGGGCAAATTTGACTCTTTGGTCGAGCTTTCCATGGAGTTCAAGATATAATGATTGAAGTCCAAAATTTGCAATATGTAGATGGTGCCTTTTTGAAGTCCAAAATTTGCAAAAATATGTAGATGGTGCCTTTTCACTTATGGATGAAGTTTCCAGAGTTTTTCGAGTGTGTCATGCACCTTCTCGTGAGTACTTGTTGCATTTTCCTTCACAAAGAAACATTATTGAATTCTACGTCCTCGCCTACAAATTTTGGTGCGGATTCAGCCCCATAATATGAATAGTGCAGTTTACTCTCCTGAATTTTTTAGATCACCTGGAGTAGGGATTCTATTGATATACCTCTCGGAACTGAAAGTAAATGCCCTTTTCTGCTGTTGTGGCCTACATGTATAAGTGTTTGTTTGAATGCAGGATATTAAGAGCCTTTCAAGTCAGACATCTCAGCAACAGAAATTAGTTACGGTTCACCATGGGAGGTTGCATGATTACATCAAGGAGAAAGTTTATAAACTTGAGAGTGAGAAGGTGCTGTACTTCTTCACTAGGAAAATATGATAGTCACTATTTGGTTAGTCTAAATTGTTTTCTCTGCAACTGAATATGAAATGCAGATTCTTTCGCAGGATTTCTCTGATGGTCTCCAGAGGCAAATACAAGAATTGAAAACTGATGCTGAAAGTTCTGAAAGGGCCTTGGCAGTAAGTTTGAACTCTTAATATAATGCTTGGGCTTTGCTATATTGCTACACATTATCTGAGTTGTTGGTCTTTACATGGAACTCAGGCAGCAAACAGAGTCGGAAAGATAGAACTTTTATCCCAAATACAGAATCTTCAAAAGGAAATTTCATGCTTATCCTCATCCACCTTGGCGAAAGAAAGGGAGAGTATGAGGAAAGATCTGGATAAAACAAGGTTGAAGTTGAAAGAGATTGAATTCAAGCTGAGGAATGCTGTCCAAGAAAAGACTAAGCTTGAGGTGTCACGCGAATTAAATTTTGCTATCCTTTTTTTTTAATTTCCTGCAAATAACAGGATCACTCATGGACTCCCGCACCATCAGGGTGAAAAAGCATCTGCTGAGCGGGAGATAAAATTATTGCATGGTCAGAAGGCTCTTTTAGAAAGGGATATCAATAAACGGGAGTCACTTGCTGGGAGACGGCGTGATTCAGTTTTGCAATTGATTCGAAAGGTCTAAGGGTCACATTGTCCATATTGACCAGACAATGCAGGTGCTAATCATCAAAACTGTTACTTCCCTTATGCATTCTGCATACTTGCAAGCTGGCTATGGATGGTTATGGATTACCGTCCTGTTTTCCTTAGTCGGTCAAAACTCACAATCCAATGGTTCTGCTTTTTTTTATGGGGTGGGGTTTACAAGATGAAACAAACAACATTAATAAGTATTTCTTCTTGGATAGAATGAAATCCAGTCTTATTCCCAATTGCCTTTGAGTTTGTAACCTGTCAAAAGGATAGTCCTCTTCTTGCCATTATCTATTTGTTGGCTGTGTTTTTGATAAAGAGCTAGTTATGCTTCTTGACTGTTTGGGCATGTTATGGACGATTGTTTCCTTTCCTTTTTGTACAGGCACATAAATTGTGGTCTTCATTTGACAAGTGGTCAAGGCTATCCAATGTGTTGATGCTGTGTGCAAAATGCTTCTTTAGTTTTTGATGAGTGCAATGTACTCTGACCCTTTGTCTGCTTGTGATTCCTTGACTGGATGATGTTCATCTACACCTTTGTGTGGTTTAGATCCGGAACATAACCAATAAGTTTGTGTGTGAGGTAATTCACATGATGCTCTTTGAATAGCTGATTAAACTTGGCAACTCTACATGGATGGGATGCATTTGTCAAGATGTTCATGTTTCTATCTAAATGCCGATGATTATGGAACTTGTTATGTATCTCTAGCTGATTATATTCTTGAGTAAACTTATTTTAGAAGACAGATTTTTATGTTTTCCCTTCATTAACATCTTATGTGCATTTGTACTTTTCTGGTGGTCAAAAGGTCTGTAGCTTATTCCTCAAATGCACTTCTTCTGACATCCTAATTTCATATAGCACAACTTTATGAAGTTCGTTAGAAATTTTCTAAATGGAATCTTGTGAAGTCATTCCCTAAAGTTGTTCAATGTTCCCATTTAAGTTCATTTTTGGCATTTATTGCTTCAAAGTCATGACATTATACTTTGTGGGAGCATGGAAGAAGCTTCCAACTGACGGATTTTGTCAATTTGTTCCTCTATTCTGATTGCAATTTTCAGGAAGAGTACAGAAAGTTGGAAGTTCTTGCATTTGAGATGGAAGCGACTATTGCCTCTTTAGAAGATGAATTAGCAGCTGCATGTAAGGAAAAAGATGAAGCTATGTCTAAATGTGAGAATTTGGCCTGGAATTGGAAGTTCAATCTCAAAATATGAGCACGCCAAGTTCAGAATTACAGGGCTGCGGGAAGAAATTTCAACTTGGTAGCTTTGCCAGCTCTTAGTTTTTGACTCCCACCTTTTGTTTATGGTGAAATGAAGTGCAATTTCTGAGCTCCACTTTATCTATCTAATTAGCTTCCTGTTCCGTCCTTCCAGAATGGAAAATTGGAAGAATCTCAATCTATCAGCAACAGCTTGAGCATCAATCATCTTGGTAACGAAAAGAAGAGTTCGCTTTGGTAGACTTAGAGTTGAGTCATAAGCAAAATGTGTCCAGTAAGGTGTTTCTTGAAGTCAGCGTTCATTCTCGGTACATTGGCATTTGCAGCAACTTACGGATTCCTGCTAGACATGGAGGAAGAAGGCTATATGGTCTGCTAAAGAGAAGCTAGGCATTAAAAGCCCTAGAAGAAAGACTACGTTGCTGCCGAGATTTACATCATTATCCACAGACTGTCTGAGGTAACATTAATCACTATTTTTTTATTGAAGTTTTTGATTTGGCCGAATCTCCTTGGAACCGTGTGTCTTTTCAAAACTTATTGTATATTCAAATCAAGAATGCTTAATACATCGATACAATTTGCGCTTTACCTTGAGCAGCTAAGCCCTCGAGAAGGGGCACTTACATTTTTAAATACTTCCCCCACCATGAGGGTACATTGCTTATCCAAGTGAGATATAGAGCGGGAAAGTCTGTTATTTCGGTTGAAAACATTATAACATCGCCGGGTGATCTATTCTTTTCGCTAAAAATCCCATTGAGCAACTGCAAGATCCAGTAAGTGTAAAAATCATCTATCAGCAGGATGGCCACTATAGTTTACTTTGGTAGAGTGGTAAATAGTCATATGAGTCGTGCAGAGCTGAATGATTTACTTTCTCTTTGGGCTGGCACTGGTCCTTATATACTCATAAACAATCTATTGTTGGAATCTGAAAGTGTGTTTCTTAAAGGGTCAACTTTAAATTTAGATTGCCTTTCAAATTATGTTACTGTTTTTTTCTCCTATTTTGGTCACTCACTTTCTGTTCACTCAGCCTATGTGAAAAACATTATAGAATTGAGAATGAGTACGTAAATGATAAGTTTGGCAAAAGACAACACAAAACAATGCACGAAAATGTACGGGAGTAGTTTTATCTGTCAAAGTACGTCCTGCAAACTTTTTCTTCAATGGTTATTATGTGGAACTGAATTAACATCCTGGCTGGAATGGCAAAAGTGTTTTGGTTAGAAGTCTTTGGTCTTTTGTGGTTGGGACATACTTTTTTACTATTTAAAATTGCGGTGTATCTATTTCATAGCAATAGTTATGTTCGCTAAGTTTCTAAATGATAGTTGAAAAACCCGGACAATACATATAATAAATAGGTAATACAGAATTCCATTGACTCAATAACATCTGTAGAAATAGTGTGCGAAAAAAATGGCGACATGACAACTTTAAATCGAATAAGTAAACAATTAAAACTACAGTTTTCAAGAGGTTAACTAATACAGGGTAAATTTCTTAGTGGCTCCTGGAAGGAATTTCGTCGACACTGAAGGAGGGGAAATAAATGCAATCTTCATTTGTTGTTTGTTGAAGCACGATTTCATTTAACTATCTTCCCTTTGAGGCAGCTTCATTTTGGTTTGAATTTGAAGAATCGCTAATTCGGTCATTACATTACATCTGTCACCTTATTTATGTGTTTGATATGGACATTTAGATTTAATGGACTATATTTGTCACTTTCCCATGTGCAACTCCATCTGATTTGATCCCTTTATCTGGAATCTAAGGTGAGAATGAACTCGAATTCTCTAAGGAGCAATGCAAAGTTCTTGGAGAACAATTGAAACTCAATGAGGAAGAGACAGAACTGGAGAGAGAGCATAGTTTGTCTAAACCAGTTTTCTTTAGTCGAGTTCCAGGGGAATACTTTCAATCTTGTCGTGCTGCTCTGAGCGCTATTACTGTAGATGTATATCCTATTCTTCTTGGCTTGAAAAGCTGAGAAAAAAGAATGTAATTAAGTGCACTGTCTTTTTAAATTTTTTATGATTCTTCCCTGCTAATGGGGAATGATGGCATTTTATAGATTGTTAATTTTTAGATCAATGAATTCCTGCTTCATTATGAGCTTATGTGGTTAGGTGGCGAGTACAAAGGTTTAGCTTCCAGAGAATCAAGACGCCTTCATCCGTTCATCAATGTTAACGTTTCAGTATTCAACTTATTGCAGTATGCAGAAGACTTAGAGGTGAACAATTGAAACATGCCCTTGAGTTGGCTGATGTGAGAATAAACATTCCAATTGTAAGCATCTGACTATCTTTCTGCTAATCTTATGGACGGAAACATAAAAATTGAACAGTTGCAGTCATGGTTTCAGCTAACTGATTCTTTTCCCTGCAGAGATTAGTCAGAACTTGAGACCAACATTTGGAGTCCCATGATGCTTGCCAGAGAGTAAATCATCTACCGATGGAGCTGAGCATTCTTAAGAAAGAAAAGGAAGATCTTTTTATCAAACATAGAGAGTTAGAAAACTGGAACAGATTGCAAGTAATTTGCAGGTTAGATTGTTCAGAAAGAATAGCCTCTAAGATTTACTTGCTCCATAAGATCAGAATATGCTGTAAGTTTTCCGGTCATTATATAATCTTTACTGTTTTGTTTTCTGTTCTCGTCCAGTCCAATCAAGATAACAAACGAACTGATACTGATCCAAGTGGCACAGATAACAAAGAACTGAAACCAATATTTATGTTAATGATAGGAGTAAATGGTCCAGCACAAGGCAGACAGCATTAAAGGCACTCATGGTGAACTTGAATACACTGTAAAAAAAAAAGCAAACAATGATAAGGTAGTTGATGAAAGTGCGAGCATAACTAGCATTTAATTGGCACAAAAGATCAGAAATTACAGGTGATGTGTTTCTCTTTAGAGATCTGAGGCCCAAGTTCAAGCAGATATACTGTCCGACAGGATTTTACCATGGAAATAAAGCTGCACACTGTAAGTCTGCCCACTGGGGATGTCTGCCCTTTTCTCATATCAAAGATTTGTGGTGATAAACTTGGTATTCTTGTAATGTAGTAGATACCAGGATTGGAATTTAAAAGCTACATTTGTAGGATGTGCGAAAGTCCACAACACCATACAGTTATACTAGTGGGGTTGACATCTGAGATTCTGGAACAACATGCTCTACATTAGCCTTGTCATAACGGAATGCCAAGGGTTAATTGTCAAATTATAATGTAGTGTGAAATTGGTCAAGCACAAACTTTCAAG
>JAGVVM010002201.1:0-69861 GCA_019149425.1 Psidium friedrichsthalianum
AAAGGACGAACAGTCCAAATTGCGAAAATATGATAAATCAGAGAAACCAAAACCGTCTTTATTCTTTCTTGAAATAGGACAATTATTATGTGCTGTGTTTGTCGTATAAGTTTGACGTTTTGTGTAGGATCAAGATAAGTAATGGAGGGACAAGCAACATCACATGTGAGAAACCGACAACAACAGCGCACCAACATGAATACCTTATAGAAAAAGACAACGATATCAAGAACACCTCGTATGATCATATCGGGACCACTAACCTCGATGAATGATTTACTTTTTGACCGTTCTGTGTGTTTTCCCTCTACTGTTGTAAATAATTGAAGAGTCTGGACTTTACTGTACCCACTAAACGAGCACTCTTTGTCGTTTCTATTGCAGAATCTCGAGGCCTTGATGCCGACGCTGGAATTTGATGTAGCCAAGTGGGCGTTCGATTCGAGGGGATTACGGATTCCGATGGATGAAATGGTCGCCCGATTTATTATTTTTTTCCCCGGGGGGGAGGTGGGGGTGAGGGGGTCAAATAGGGCTTTTTCGTGGCCAATTTGAGTGAAATGTGTTTGAACCAGGCTTTGAATCGAGGGAATTGTGGAATCTGAAGGAAACTGGAATCACACCAATTGAAGGAGCAATTAGGGTTCTTCTGTAGCAAATACGGGGTTCAGTGGCTTTATTTTTTTTTATCAATATCAAGAAAAATTCTAAACCGATACACCTATAATAAAATTACGTCAAATTAATTTTTTAACCACAAAAAATCTTAAATCGATACATTTGTGACAATTTACCCCAAACTATTTTTTCGATCTTCAAAAATCTCAAACTGGTATATCTGTAATAAATTTACCTGAAACTAATTAATAATCCCAAACTGATACATTCGTTAGTTTGTTTCCGTTAAATTGGATTAATACCATAGAAAATCTCGAATTGATGCAATAGAGGGTAAAAACCCCAAGCCTGTACATCCGACAATTGCTTTACATGTCATCCAACTCAGTAATATGATAAAATTTAATGAAAACTAAAAAAGTGTAAATTTATCACATATATATATATATATCAATTTTGGGTAAATTTATCAATAGTGTACTAGTTTGGGATTTTGGTGATAAAAAAAGTAGTTTATGATAAATTTGTCATATGTGTATCAATTTGGGTTTTTCATAATATTAACTTTTTTTTTTGTCATTTTCGCAAAAGGACACCAATTTGCTTAGCAAAATGGTGATGTTTCGCCTAAATTTCTTTTACGTCAAATACTAGTTGTGTCATGTAAGATGGTCGGCGATGACTAGACTATTATATCAAATTGAGCCAACAACTTTTTGTGGTTTGGTTTGATTTAAGAGTACTTTTTTTTGAGAAAAACGGTTCATAAATCTAACCAGGAGGTTAAAAAATCTAACCATACTGGTTTTTGTGGTTTGGTTTGGTTTGGTTTGGTTTCAACTTTTTTGAAGCCAAATCAAACTGCAAAAATCCTACCGTACACATTATTAATTTTGCTACTTATGTTCACCATTTATATACAAGGTAGCCTATTGAAACATGTCTGATTTCCTTTTTGTGAATTTATGAGCTGTTGAGAGTGTAGATTTTGATTTTTGTTTCGTGAAATTACATTAGATAAAGAGAAAAAATGACGAAGAAATAATGACTAAACCGAGTCAAATCCTAATAATGGTTTGGCTTGTTTGTTCTTAATTATAATATGATTTGAAGTCCCTTTATTTCACCAAAAATGTGATGTTGATAGAAAATACTTTTTAGGAAGTCATTTTTTAAGGAAAATAATAATATTTTTTAGTGTTCGGCTAAGATCTAAAAATGAACTGAAAAATATTTTTGGTTGCTGGTAAGGAAAATCTCCTTTGATTTTTCAAGTCATCATTTGGTTGGAAATTGCTTATAAATTTTTGAGAAAAAAATCAAATTTCTTAATAATTTTTCCTATGACAAGCATGGAGAAGAAGAAATTCCATGCGATCTTGTAATAATAATGTCCTCCAACTTATTATTTTTAAATCTATCAACTTTATTGACCATAAATTGGGAGCTACACCGTGCGAAGTTAATTTTTCTACTTCTACTCTAGAAATTGATTTTTGATTAAGGAAATTTGTTTTGGTAATTGTTGAAAATTTCTACTTCTAAAACATTATCAACAAAAAAATTTCTATGAAAAATTAATGTCAATGGCCTAAAAAATTTTTACTTCAATTTTGAACTTTTTAAATTTCTTTAAAAATATTATTTACTTTTTAAAAAAATTATTATTATTATTTTTATCTAGCGGCCGTAGATGGCGACAGCAGTCATGGTGGTGGTTAGTGGTGGTCAATGGCTAGCAATGGTGGCGGCGCACAGGGAGGCGGTCGACGGTTGGCAGTGCAGGCAGAGATGGTCGGCAATTAGCGACACTAGTAGTGGGCAATGGTCAGCGTTGGTGGTGGGTGGCGATTGGTGGAGGTTAGTAGTTGGTGGTGGTTGGCAGTGGCAGTGTTGGCTGTGGGGGGCAGTCAGCAAGCGGCGGCCAGTGATGGTCGGCGGTAGTCGAGGGTGGTGGCTGGTGGTGGGTGGCGGTAGTTGCCAGATGCAATGCGCGATGGTCAGTGAGGGACGACGATGGAGGTTGGTGATAGGCGAAGGCAAGCGTGGTTGAAAAGGGAGTGAAGACGTAATGAAAAGATGACGAGGGAAGAAATACTTCTTAAGTTGAGAAGTAATTTTTTTTAACTTCTCATATTGAGAAAAAAATATTTTCAGAAGCGAAATTCACTTCATAAGTAGAAATTCGTTTTAAAAGTTTAACTTATCAAATAAATTTTTGCTTCAGAAGTGCTTCTGAATTTAAAATTCACTTCTAAAAATGTTACTATGCGCACCCTTAGATTTCCAATGGAGCACAATGTTGCAGAGTCAATCTCTCTAAACAGGAGCATTTAGGAAAACTAAGGGTTCTAGTTATGCCCAAACGATGCTCAAGAGTGAAAACTTACAATTTCTTCCCTCCTCCACTAAGTGAACGAACCGAAGGACGAACAGTCAAATTGCAAAAGTAGTATAAGTCAGAGAAACCAAAACCGTCTTTATTCTTTCTTGAAATGGGACAAATTATTACGTGCCGTGCTTGTTGCATACGTTTGACGTTTTGTGGTTGCCAAACTCCACGTCAACTGCTGATTTGGCATGTAACTTTACCTCATACCCAATAATGAAGTGACATGTGTCTGCTGAGTTGGCATTAAAAAAAATAAAAAAATCAATTTCTCTTTCGTCCCCCTCCCAGCCAACCTGTTTTCTCTGCTCTCTGCTCCTCCTCCATCATCCATGGCTGCGGTCTGCTACTCCAACTCCAACGAAGCAAAGAAGCTTTCGTTATCAGCATTGTTGGTCCATGGACGAGATTTGGAGCTCGCTGTCAAAACTCACGGCCGCGGACAATCCGAGGTTGCCAGATCTGTGGATGAGGTGCGTCGCGAGCCACGGACAAGGCAAGCTTGTACCCATGAATGAGGACGGAGCCGGACCCGAGTCACCCCTTTTTTTTTCCTGATTGTCTCCAACCTCCAGATCTGGCATTGCCTTCGTCCATGGCCGTCATCGCCTTCGCCAGCGTGGCTCTCCACCCAGATCTGGCCATCCATGGCCAAAACGCGTTCAGGCATTGTGTCGCTTGTTCATGGCCGTCGTCGGCTTCGAGCAACGCCGGAAGGGGCCATGGCCGCGAGAGACGACATTTCATTCGCTCCTGCACCGACGGCCATGGACAGCCAGATTGAAGAGCCGGCCAAGAAGACTCGCGAGCGCGGCGCAGACCGCCATGGACGATGGTGCTCTTGAGAAGGGGACTCCATCGTTGGTGTTAAATAAAAGTTAATCTTGACGGTATTCTCTGCAAATCTGATTTTTGACCCACTAGAACGAAGTCTCGTTGGTGTTCTTGAGAAGCGAAAGATTTCATCATTTTCAAGTGCAAAACCTTTAAAGTTTTAATTTTTCTCATCCACTGGTTTTTCTCATGGAGCAGACGGCCATTTACAGAGGGAGGGAGAAGAACGAAGAATGGAGGAGGAAGAAAGAGAAATTGATTTTTTGTTTTTTTAATTTCAACTCAATAGGACACATGTCACTTCATTATTGGGTATGAGTTAAAGTTGCATACTAAGTCAGTAATTGACGTGGAGTTTGGCAAATCAGTGAATATTTTCTCGTAGTGTAGGGTCAAGATAAGTGATGCAGGAACTGGCAACATCACATGTGAGAAACCGACAACAATAGCGCACCAACACGAATATCTTATAGAAGAAAAAGACGACGACCTCGAGGGCACGCTCACATCGGGACCACAATGAATGATTACTTTTAGACTGTTCTGTGTGTTTTCCCTCTACTGTTGTAAATAATTGAAGATTCTGGACTTAATGTACCCCGCTAAACGAGCACTCTTTGTCGTTTCTAGTGCAGAATCCCGAGGCCTTTGATGCCAGCGCGGGAAGTTGATAGTGGCCAAGTGGGGGTTCGATTGAGGGAATTGCGGATTCCGATGGATGAATGGTCGCCCGATTTATCTAATTTTTTGATTTATCTAATTTTTTGATTTTTTTTTGTTTGGTGGTTTTTTTGGGGGGTGGGGTTGTCAATTAGGGTTTTTTCGTGGCCAACTTGAGTGAAATGTGTTTGAATTAGGGATCGAATTGAGGGCAATGTGGAATCTGAAGGAACTGGAATCACGCAAATTGAGGGAGCAATTAGGGTTCCTCTGTGGCAAATATGGGGTTCAGTGGCTTCAGTTCTTGTTTTTTTGGTCATTTTTGCAAAATGATGCCAATTTGCTTAGCAAAATGGTGTTGTTCCGCCTAAATTTCCTGACTAATTGTGTCATATAAGATGATTGACAAGAATTGGACTATTAAATCAAATCAAGCTAACAATTTATTGTGGTTTGGTTTGGTTTAAGAGTATTTTCTGGAGAAAAACAATTCAGAAATCCAACCAGGCTGTTCAAAAATCAAACCAGATCGTTTTTTTCTCTGTATTCAATGTCATTTTCTTGCAGATAATAACTGAAAGAACGTAAGAACGTTCATTTTATCACGTTCTAAAAAGATAATTATCTTTGGCAGTTTTTTCAAGTGGATAATGGGCTGGATTAGCTCAACATGGGCGGCCCACAGCCCACTCATAAAGCCCAAGCAGGAGACTGAAATATTAATACGGAGGTTAGGCAAAAGAGAAGAAGAGTTTTTTTTTTTTTGGGGGTGGGGTGGGGTGGGTTGTTAGGGTAGGAAAGAGTTACGGAGAATAGGATTGCTTTATATATGAGGAGTGAGTGAAAAATGGTAAAAGCTGTCAAACCAAATCGAACCCAGCAGTTTATTGCGGTTTGGCTCGGCTTAAGAGTACTTTTTAAAGAAAAACGATTCAAAATGAAACAGACCCCTTTTTTGTGGGTGGGTTTGGTTTCAATTTTTTTTGTAATCAAATCAAATCGCGACTTTGTATTATGTAAATTATTAGTGTGGTCAATCAATTTTACCATGTATATACGAAGTAGCCTATTAAAATAGATGTTGTCTCCGTAGCCAGACCCATATGACGAGCTAGAAGGATAAACTCGAAAGAAATTGGGCGTGCGAAATGCCGCTTCCATGTGCTCTTGGACTCGATTTTTTCAATTGGTCTCCGCCGACTTTATTGACTGTGCCTACTGGAAATTTATCTATACGTGTTTTTGATGGTGTTGGTGTCAAATTCAAACATGTGGTGATATAATTTTTTGATAATAAACCTTGATGTCGCCTGAGCTGATCGCATGAACTTCATATGAATATATTGATTAAATAGCATCGATATCAACACGCGATACGATACGATATATTGACAAGTCATTTAAAAAAATATTACATATTAAGATACGTTATATATTTAATTTAAATTTTTATATATACGTGATAAATTATTATTTTTATAATTATTTTAATCAAATTACTTTAATTAAAATCTACAAACAAATAAGTAATACAAATGAGCGTAAAATAAATTTACTCTAAAAATAATTTTAATTAACAAATTCAGCTACAATTTCATTTCATGAGACTGGAGAGAGATATCTTTGAAACGGACCCTGGAGTCCGCACAAAAGTTACATACTCTCCCTTTCTCTTATCGCTGGATTCCGCCACCAATCAACTCACCCCCTTCACCATCGCACGCGGCCTCTTCATCCTGGTTGATTACTCACTACTTCTCTCCTGCCATTGACTTTGTTCTCTCCTCCTCTTCACTTGCACTCTCTATCTTCATTAGAGACCATTGAGCACCAGTCATCTCCTCGAAGCTCTTTGCCTTCACTGCCGTCCTCTCCACCACCGTCCCCTCGATCTAGCCTAGCACTTCGCCGTCACTATTCTCGCTGACCTACTCGGCTATTAAGTTCTCCTCCAGTTACTCTTCTCCTCTGACCTCCACCAGATCTCTCTCCGGACTCAACTCGCGTGTCGCCGGCGTGTTTGGCTCGTTGATTGCCTGTCGAAAGTCCAGAGAGAGAGAGAGAGAGAGAGAGGAGAGAGGATCCTGCTAAGTGCGAAGAGAACTCCTATGGCGACATCAGAGACAGGAACTGGCACCAGCAGTGGAGGTGAGTACCAAGTGTTCCTGAGTTTTAGAGGGCCCGATACTCGCCGGGATTCACCGACTCCCTCTACCACTTCTTGGATAATGCTCGGATTCGCGTTTTCATCGATAACGAAGAGCTTCGATTGGGTGAAGTAATGAAGGTGGCCTTCTGCGAGCGATCAATGACTCTAGGCTCTACATACCCATCTTCTCCCCAAAGTATGCTTCGAGTCACTGGTGCCTCCGCGAGCTTGCGAAGATGATGGAGATGGTGGAGAACACTTCTAATTCTACAGAAGAGGGGAAAAAAAAGATGATATTACCCATCTTTTATGACGTGAAACCTGATGATGTGAAGTTGAAAACCTCATTGTACAGTGATCAAATCCGAGAGTTGGAGCAAATGGAGGACCAGAAGAAGAAGTTCACCTCTCAGGATGTAGCTAAGTGGCGGGAGGCTCTCAGAAGAGTTTGTGACTACAACGGGTTGGAATTCCAAAACTACACCGGGTAACCATCTGACTGTGAATGTGTTGCTTTTTACAATCGACAGGTAGATCTAACAAAAATTCACTTCCATTTTACCTAAATTGAAATAAAAAGTATCAAATTTTTTGGTTTTTATTCTTATATCATGAGATATCCAAATTCTTTTTGACCTAATATAATTTATAGGTCAAAAAGAATTTGGATATCTCATGATATAAGAATAAAAACAAAAGAATTTGATACTTTTTATTTCAATTTAGGTAAAATGGAAGTGAATTTTTGTTAGATCTACCTGTCGATTGTAAAAGCAAACACTTCACAGTCAGATGGTTACCCCTCCGGTTGTAGTTTGAATTCCAACCCGTTGTAGTCACAAACTCTTCTGAGAGCCTCCCGCCACTTAGCTACATCCTAGAGGGAACTTCTTCTTCTGGTCCTCCATTTGCTCCAACTCTCGGATTTGATCACTGTACAATGAGGTTTTCAACTTCACATCACAGGTTTCACGTCATAAAAGATGGGTAATATCATCTTTTTTTTCCCCTCTTCTGTAGAATTAGAAGTGTTCTCCACCATCCCATCATCTTCGCAAGCTCGCGGGGGCACCAGTGACTCGAAGCATACTTTGGGGAGAAGATGGGTATGTAGAGCCTAGAGTCATTGATCGCTCGCAGAAGGCCACCTTCAATTACTTCCACCAACGAAAGCTCTTCGTTATCGATGCAAACGCGAATCCGAGCATTATCCAAGAAGTGGTAGAGGGAGTCGGTTGAATCCACGGCGAGTATCGGGCCCTCTAAAACTCAGAAACACTTGGTACTCACCTCCACTGCTGGTGCCAGTTCCTGTCTATGATGTCGCCATAGGAGTTCTCTTCGCACTTAGCAGGATCCTCTCTCTCTCTCTCTCTCTCTCTCTCTCTCTCTGGACTTTCGACAGGCAATCAACGAGTCCAAACACGCCGGCGACACGCGAGTTGAGTCCGGAGAGAGATCTGGTGGAGGTCAGAGGAGAAGAGTAACTGGAGGAGAACTTAATAGCCGAGTAGGTCAGCGAGAATAGTGACGGCGAAGTGCTAGGCTAGATCGAGGGGACGGTGGTGGAGAGGACGGCAGTGAAGGCAAAGAGCTTCGAGAGATGACTGGTGCTCAATGGTCTCTAATGAAGATAGAGAGTGCAAGTGAAGAGGAGGAGAGAACAAAGTCAATGGCAGGAGAGAAGTGTGAGTAATCAACCAGGATGAAGAGGCCGCGTGCGATGGTGAAGGGGGTGAGTTGATTGGTGGCGGAATCCAGCGATAAGAGAAGGGAGAGTATGTAACTTTTGTGCGGACTCCAGGGTCCGTTTCAAAGATATCTCTCTCCAGTCTCATGAAATGAAATTGTAGCTGAATTTGTTAATTAAAATTATTTTTAGAGTAAATTTATTTTACGCTCATTTGTATTACTTATTTGTTTGTAGATTTTAATTAAAGTAATTTGATTAAAATAATTATAAAAATAATAATTTTATCACGTATATATAAAAATTTAAATTAAATATATAACGTATCTTAATATGTAATATTTTTTTAAATGACTTGTCAATATATCGTATCGTATCGCGTGTTGATATCGATGCTATTTAATCAATATATTCATATGAAGTTCATGCGATCAGCTCAGGCGACATCAAGGTTTATTATCAAAAAATTATATCACCACATGTTTGAATTTGACACAACACCATCAAAAACACGTATAGATAATTTCCAGTAGGCACAGTCAATAAAGTCGGCGGAGACCAATTGAAAAAATCGAGTCCAAGAGCACATGGAAGCGGCATTTCGCACGCCCAATTTCTTTCGAGTTTATCCTTCTAGCTCGTCATATGGGTCTGGCTACGGAGACAACATCTCTTTTAATAGGCTACTTCGTATATACATGGTAAAATTGATTGACCAC
The DNA here is from genome assembly GCA_019149425.1 of Psidium friedrichsthalianum. Lineage (NCBI taxonomy): Eukaryota > Viridiplantae > Streptophyta > Magnoliopsida > Myrtales > Myrtaceae > Psidium > Psidium friedrichsthalianum. Next base: position 9,060 of record JAGVVM010002201.1, read on the forward strand.
ACTAATAATTTACATAATACAAAGTCGCGATTTGATTGATTACAAAAAAAATTGAAACCAAACCCACCCACAAAAAAGGGGTCTGTTTCATTTTTGAATCGTTTTTCTTTAAAAAGTACTCTTAAGCCGAGCCAAACCGCAATAAACTGCTGGTTCGATTTGGTTTGACAGCTTTTACCATTTTTCACTCACTCCTCATATATAAAGCAATCCTATTCTCCGTAACTCTTTCCTACCCTAACAACCCACCCACCCCACCCCCAAAAAAAAAAAAACTCTTCTTCTCTTTTGCCTAACCTCCGTATTAATATTTCAGTCTCCTGCTTGGGCTTTATGAGTGGGCTGTGGGCCGCCCATGTTGAGCTAATCCAGCCCATTATCCACTTGAAAAAACTGCCAAAGATAATTATCTTTTTAGAACGTGATAAAATGAACGTTCTTACGTTCTTTCAGTTATTATCTGCAAGAAAATGACATTGAATACAAAGAAAAAAACGATCTGGTTTGATTTTTGAACAGCCTGGTTGGATTTCTGAATTTTTTTTCTCAGAAAATACTCTTAAACCAAACCAAACCACAATAAATTGTTAGCTTGATTTGATTTAATAGTCCAATTCTTGTCAATCATCTTATATGACACAATAGTCCAGGAAATTTAGGCGGAACAACACCATTTTGCTAAGCAAATTGCATCATTTTGCAAAAATGACCAAAAAACAAAGAACTGAAGCCACTGAACCCCATATTTGGCCACAGAGGAACCCTAATTGCTCCCTCAATTTGCGTGATTCCAGTTTCCTTCAGATTCCACATTGCCCTCAATTCGATCCCTAATTCAAACACATTTCACTCAAGTTGGCCACGAAAAAACCCTAATTGACAACCCCACCCCCCAAAAAAACCACCAAACAAAAAAAATCAAAAATTAGATAAATCAAAAAATTAGATAAATCGGGCGACCATTCATCCATCGGAATCCGCAATTCCCTCAATCGAACCCCCACTTGGCCACTATCAACTTCCCGCGCTGGCATCAAAGGCCTCGAGATTCTGCACTAGAAACGACAAAGAGTGCTCGTTTAGCGGGGGTACATTAAGTCCAGAATCTTCAATTATTTACAACAGTAGAGGGAAAACACACAGAACAGTCTAAAAGTAATCATTCATTGTGGTCCCGATGTGAGCGTGCCCTCGAGGTCGTCGTCTTTTTCTTCTATAAGATATTCGTGTTGGTGCGCTATTGTTGTCGTTTCTCACATGTGATGTTGCCAGTTCCTGCATCACTTATCTTGACCCTACACTACGAAAAATATTCACTGATTTGGCCAAACTCCACGTCAATTACTGACTTAGTATGCAACTTTAACTCATACCCAATAATGAAGTGACATGTGGCCTATTGAGTTGAAATTAAAAAAACAAAAAATCAATTTCTCTTTCTTCCTCCTCCATTCTTCGTTCTTCTCCCTCCCTCTGTAAATGGCCGTCTGCTCCATGAGAAAAAACCAGTGGATGAGAAAAATTAAAACTTTAAAGGTTTTGCACTTGAAATGATGAAATCTTTCGCTTCTCAAGAACACCAACGAGACTTCGTTCTAGTGGGTCAAAATCAGATTTGCAGAGAATACCGTCAAGATTACTTTTATTTAAACACCAACGATGGAGTCCCCTTCTCAAGAGCACCATCGTCCATGGCGGTCTGCGCCGCGCTCGCGAGTCTTCTTGGCCGGCTCTTCAATCTGGCTGTCCATGGCCGTCGGTGCAGGAGCGAATGAAATGTCGTCTCTCGCGGCCATGGCCCCTTCCGGCGTTGCTCGAAGCCGACGACGGCCATGAACAAGCGACACAATGCCTGAACGCGTTTTGGCCATGGATGGCCAGATCTGGGTGGAGAGCCACGCTGGCGAAGGCGATGACGGCCATGGACGAAGGCAATGCCAGATCTGGAGGTTGGAGACAATCAGAAAAAAAAAGGGGTGACTCGGGTCCGGCTCCGTCCTCATTCATGGGTACAAGCTTGCCTTGTCCGTGGCTCGCGACGCACCTCATCCACAGATCTGGCAACCTCGGATTGTCCGCGGCTGAGTTTTGACAGCGAGCTCCAAATCTCGTCCATGGACCAACATGCTGATAACGAAAGCTTCTTTGCTTCGTTGGAGTTGGAGTAGCAGACCGCAGCCATGGATGATGGAGGAGGAGCAGAGAGCAGAGAAAACAGGTTGGCTGGGATGGGGGACGAAAGAGAAATTGATTTTTTTATTTTTTTTTAATGCCAACTCAGCAGACACATGTCACTTCATTATTGGGTATGAGGTAAAGTTACATGCCAAATCAGCAGTTGACGTGGAGTTTGGCAACCACCAAAACGTCAAACGTATGCAACAAGCACGGCACGTAATAATTGGTCCCATTTCAAGAAAGAATAAAGACGGTTTTGTTTCTCTGACTTATACTACTTTTGCAATTTGACTGTTCGTCCTTCGGTTCGTTCACTTAGTGGAGGAGGGAAAGAAATTGTAAGTTTTCACTCTTGAGCATCGTTTGGGCATAACTAGAACCCTTAGTTTTCCTAAATGCTCCTGTTTAGAGAGATTGACTCTGCAACATTGTGCTCCATTGGAAATCTAAGGGTGCGCATAGTAACATTTTTAGAAGTGAATTTTAAATTCAGAAGCACTTCTGAAGCAAAAATTTATTTGATAAGGTTAAACTTTTAAAACGAATTTCTACTTATGAAGTGAATTTTCGCTTCTGAAAATATTTTTTTCTCAATATGAGAAGTTAAAAAAAATTACTTCTCAACTTAAGAAGTATTTCTTCCCTCGTCATCTTTTCATTACGTCTTCACTCCCTTTTCAACCACGCTTGCCTTCGCCTATCACCAACCTCCATCGTCGTCCCTCACTGACCATCGCGCATTGCATCTGGCAACTACCGCCACCCACCACCAGCCACCACCCTCGACTACCGCCGACCATCACTGGCCACCGCTTGCTGACTGCCCCCCACAGCCAACCACTGCCACTGCCAACCACCACCAACTACTAACCTCCACCAATCACCACCCACCACCAACGCTGACCATTGCCCACTACTAGTGTCGCTAATTGCCGACCATCTCTGCCTGCACTGCCAACCGTCGACCGCCTCCCTGTGCGCCGCCACCATTGCTAGCCATTGACCACCACTAACCACCACATGACTGCTGTCGCCATCTACGGCCGCTAGATAAAAAATAATAATAATAATTTTAAAAAAGTAAATAATATTTTTAAAGAAATTTAAAAAGTTCAAAATTGAAGTAAAAATTTTTTAGCCATTGACATTAATTTTTCATAGAAAATTTTTTTTTGATAATGTTTTAGAAGTAGAAATTTTCAACAATTACCAAAACAAATTTCCTTAATCAAAAATCAATTTCTAGAGTAGAAGTAGAAAAATTAACTTCGCACGGTGTAGCTCCCAATTTATGGTCAATAAAGTTGATAGATTTAAAAATAATAAGTTGGAGGACATTATTATTACAAGATCGCATGGAATTTCTTCTTCTCCATGCTTGTCATAGGAAAAATTATTAAGAAATTTGATTTTTTTCTCAAAAATTTATAAGCAATTTCCAACCAAATGATGACTTGAAAAATCAAAGGAGATTTTCCTTACCAAGCAACCAAAAATATTTTTCAGTTCATTTTTAGATCTTAGCCGAACACTAAAAAATATTATTATTTTCCTTAAAAATGACTTCCTAAAAAGTATTTTCTATCAACATCACATTTTGGGTGAAATAAAGGGACTTCAAATCATATTATAATTAAGAACAAACCAAGCCAAACCATTATTAGGATTTGACTCGGTTTAGTCATTATTTCTTCGTCATTTTTTCTCTTTATCTAATGTAATTTCACGAAACAAAAATCAAAATCTACACTCTCAACAGCTCATAAATTCACAAAAAGGAAATCAGACATGTTTCAATAGGCTACCTTGTATATAAATGGTGAACATAAGTAGCAAAATTAATAATGTGTACGGTAGGATTTTTGCAGTTTGATTTGGCTTCAAAAAAGTTGAAACCAAACCAAACCAAACCAAACCACAAAAACCAGTATGGTTAGATTTTTTAACCTCCTGGTTAGATTTATGAACCGTTTTTCTCAAAAAAAAGTACTCTTAAATCAAACCAAACCACAAAAAGTTGTTGGCTCAATTTGATATAATAGTCTAGTCATCGCCGACCATCTTACATGACACAACTAGTATTTGACGTAAAAGAAATTTAGGCGAAACATCACCATTTTGCTAAGCAAATTGGTGTCCTTTTGCGAAATGACAAAAAAAAAAGTTAATATTATGAAAAACCCAAATTGATACACATATGACAAATTTATCATAAACTACTTTTTTTATCACCAAAATCCCAAACTAGTACACTATTGATAAATTTACCCAAAATTGATATATATATATATATGTGATAAATTTACACTTTTTTAGTTTTCATTAAATTTTATCATATTACTGAGTTGGATGACATGTAAAGCAATTGTCGGATGTACAGGCTTGGGGTTTTTACCCTCTATTGCATCAATTCGAGATTTTCTATGGTATTAATCCAATTTAACGGAAACAAACTAACGAATGTATCAGTTTGGGATTATTAATTAGTTTCAGGTAAATTTATTACAGATATACCAGTTTGAGATTTTTGAAGATCGAAAAAATAGTTTGGGGTAAATTTGTCACAAATGTATCGATTTAAGATTTTTTGTGGTTAAAAAAATTAATTTGACGTAATTTTATTATAGGTGTATCGGTTTAGAATTTTTCTTGATATTGATAAAAAAAAATAAAGCCACTGAACCCCGTATTTGCTACAGAAGAACCCTAATTGCTCCTTCAATTGGTGTGATTCCAGTTCCTTCAGATTCCACAATTCCCTCGATTCAAAGCCTGGTTCAAACACATTTCACTCAAATTGGCCACGAAAAAGCCCTATTTGACCCCCTCACCCCCACCTCCCCCCCGGGGAAAAAAATAAATAAATCGGGCGACCATTCATCCATCGGAATCCGTAATCCCCTCGAATCGAACGCCCACTTGGCTACATCAAATTCCAGCGTCGGCATCAAAGGCCTCGAGATTCTGCAATAGAAACGACAAAGAGTGCTCGTTTAGTGGGGTACAGTAAAGTCCAGACTCTTCAATTATTTACAACAGTAGAGGGAAAACACACAGAACGGTCAAAAAGTAAATCATTCATCGAGGTTAGTGGTCCCGATATGATCATACGAGGTGTTCTTGATATCGTTGTCTTTTTCTATAAGGTATTCATGTTGGTGCGCTGTTGTTGTCGGTTTCTCACATGTGATGTTGCTTGTCCCTCCATTACTTATCTTGATCCTACACAAAACGTCAAACTTATACGACAAACACAGCACATAATAATTGTCCTATTTCAAGAAAGAATAAAGACGGTTTTGGTTTCTCTGATTTATCATATTTTCGCAATTTGACTGTTCGTCCTTTGGTTCATTCGCCTGTAGAGGAGGGAAAGAAATTGAAAGTTTTCGCTCTTCAAACGTAGTTGGGGCGCGACTAGAACCCTTAGTTTTTTCTAGCTGCTCAACTTTAGAGAGATTGATTCTTCAACATTGTGCTCCTTTGGTGAAAATTGATTGCTCCATCGGGGAATCTGATGTTGGCAAGATTCACTTGAAGATTTGTCTGAGGAAATTGGAGATCTACTAAATCTTCAATACTTCATTACTCATCTCGACCCTTTTAAAAAAGGCAACATAATGGAGGAACAGCAACATCATATGTGAATAAACTGACAACGAAAGCGCACCGACTCAAATGTAATACTCACATCAAGACCACGGTGAAGATGTACCTTTCAATTGTTCTCTGCATTTTTTTCTCTATAGTTATGAAAACTTGAAAGATTCTCGACTTCAATGTTCACAAAAACACAAGCACTCTTTGTTGTTTCTGTTGCAGAATCTCTGGGTAGCTTATGCCAATGCTGGATTTTGGTAGAAAACTAGGGTTCAAGTTGAGAGAATTAGGAATTATGAGGCACAATGCGGTCAGGCGAATTGGGTTTGGGGGGGAGGGGGATCAATTAGGGTTTCTCCGTGGCCAATTTGAGTGCAATATGATGGAAGGGTCTAAATTAAGGAAAATGTGAGTTCTGATGGGAATTTTTTTTTTGAATTCAAAAGTTCTCAAACATGAAGGGCTCACAAAGGGAGAATCTGAACAAAGTAAATCCTAAAATGGTTGGAGCGACTGGCTATCCAATTCAAGGGAAGAACATTTAGTTTTTAGGCCTTGGCTGCCCAATCCGTAACACAATTTGATTCGCGTCCGCAATAGGTTATCTTCAAATTTTCAAATAAGCCTATGGATCGTCAGCCCTCTTGAATAAGTGGTTGTACTTCCCACGGCGCTTGGTTAGGCTTCAGCACTGCTCCCACCAAACTCTGAACGGTCTGACTCTACTTCAAGTACATCGTGACTTTTGGCCGTCTAGAGATAGAACACTTCAACAAGTGCTAGGGCTTAGGGTAACACAAATTGGGGACGCAATTAGGGTTCCCATGGACAATTTGGGATCTTGTGGCTTAGGTTCCTATGTAGTTTTGCATAATTTCTTTCAAGTCAGATGTCAACAATTCCACGTAAGATGGTGATGATGATTGGACCACTACGTCATCATTTTCATGGTGAAATTAATTGGAATGACTATATTTGAACTTCATCAAAATGTTTAGGACTACATAGACAAAACTGAGATGCTTAGAATTGAATTGATATTTGTACAATAAGTTTAAAACTTATGTTGAGGCTTACAATATGTGAACTTCAAGTAGAAGACGCACATTGTCTGTCTCCGGCTTGTAATACTCCATCTCCATTCTTCAAGTTTGATAAACTGCCTAGCCTTCGAAGGTGGAAGTTTCCAGAGGAAAATTTTAAATGCACAACTTCATCTTGTTTAGTTAGTTTTTTTTTTTTTTTTTTTTTGGTGGAAGAAAGAAACCATTTCATTTCGTTGAGGATGAGCCCAATGACTACTAAAAAGGGCTTCGGCACATACAAGATTCCAAAGGGTTTCGGGAGGGTTAAAGACAATTATAGGGCAAAGATTTGCACCTTGGGCCTAACAATCCAGTACTTTTCTATTACAATGGCCCAAATGAACATTTGGAAAATGGGCCAGCAGGAGGGTGCATCAGTGATAAGCGAGTGGCACCACAGGGAACAATATCTAGGCCTAAAAGCAATTAATCAAGGTCAAGTTGTCAAATTCGGCAAGCACTTCACTCTTCTTTCTTCGTGTATAAAGTTGTTCACGAGTGTATATTCTGGTACGTGGCCATAGCAGAGCTCACGAGTTGCTGCGGATCTGGGGGTTGACTTTGAAAGATGAAGTTGTTCCTCCATTTTCATATGTATCAGAGAACCAACTAGAGCAAATCAAAAAAACTGACGTACTTTTGAAATTTAGTAGCCATTCTTCAATTCTAGTGAGTCCTTGACTAGAGATCTGAATATGCAGGCCGGGTCTGACCCCCCTGTTTTGTCCATGGGCAAAGTAGGAATAAGTGCACGATTGTTTCAACCCGTTGGTTGCACAGACTGCAGGTAGGTTCTTGAACAATCTTCCCTTTAAACAAATTTTCTTGGTACGTAAAGCATTTTGACTCGTCCCCCACACGAAAAATCCGATTTTGGAGTAGTTTTTGCCTGCCAAATCCTTGTCCATAGTTTCCGAGGCGTCTGATACAAAGTAGAAGCTGAAGTTGCAATTTGTTTCTCGGATGCCTCCCTAAATCTGTCGTATCCGCTCTTAACCGTATAGGATCCTGATTTAGTATATTGTTCCATATCAATTTATCCTCCATTAATTGAGACCTCATCGGAATTGAGAGGATTTCAATGGAGGTTTATTCATCAAATAGAGCATGCAGGGTCTGTGTATTCCACGTTGAATTTTCCTTCTGTGTCAGATCAACTACCTGCTTTGGTTCTCCTCTGTTTGATGGTCCTCCGATCACTCCTCTGGAAGGCCATTTATCCTATCTAATTCTTTTTTTTTTCCCATTTTCAACTGACCACGAAATGGAGGGGAGAATAGCATCTCTACCCATTAGGAGGCTTTGCCACCCCCAAGATAGTCGTGTCCCTTACCTGCTTGTTTGAAATCACAATGAGGGAAGTAGAGTCCTCTAAGTACCCAACTCCATAAAGATGCTGGGTTTTGAATCATTCTCCACGCTTGTTTTCCTAGCATTGCCTTGTTGAAGGCTATAAGGTCTCTAAAGCCCAATCCTCCATTATCCTTTCTAAGTTTTAGCACATTCCAATTTCTCCAATGCAACAATGTCTTGCTTTCCTCATTTTTCCACCAAAAGGCAGCAATTTTCTGCTCTATAGCACGACAAATAGAGATAGGAACTTTAAAGATGGATATAGCGTACTATGGGAGTGCTTTCTTTTCGGACTTCGGATATCAACTTTTCTTTCCAGCCTTGTAACTTCATGTTGACTCTTATCATAATCCATGCAAACATTTGCTTCGCCCCAATCAGAAGGAATTCCCAAATATTTGCCGGTTTTTTCTAGAATCAGCACTCGCAGCTCAGTAACCATATTTTGCCTCAATCTTTGTGGACAATCTCTAAATTTTCACATTTAGATCATGTGTTGGATGTATTCAAATTACTGGGTTGACCCCGAGGCATAGCCGTATTGATTCAAAATTGCAGCTATGCTTTGACACTCTTTTATTGTTCTATCCAGAAAAAAAAGATTGAGCAGGCTCAATTTCAAGATGCACCAACAGATGCAATGTAGCCACGGGGAGATACAAAAAGAAAAAGGAGAATCCCAGCCCTACTCTATCAAGCATTTTGTTAAACACATGACCAGCGCCTGGGATTAAAGGTTCAAGCGCGGTGGTGATGAACCGGATAAGGCAAGCAGCGGTTGAGCAGGCTCAATTTCAAGATGCACCAACGGATGACAACATTTGAAAGTAGCAGTGAAGAAAGAATCCAGCCACGACAGGACCGCAGCGAGATTAAACGTTATGGTTGCGTGCCACAACAGAAGTGGAAGCACCGAGCCGAAGGGTGGTGGATACAATGGGGGAGTGGAAGCGCAATAAAACGAGAAGACAGAACTCTCATATCGAGATCGAGAGAGAAAGCTCCCAATGAAGAGGAGAGAAAAAAAAAAAAGTGCTTGTCTAGTTTGGTTAACTTCCCTATCCACTGCAAGTCCCAGTTTGAACCATATCTGAAGCATGCCCATTTGCAGAGCCATCAGATAGGAGCAATTCAGCTAAATAGTAAGGTCCGAGAGTTTTGGGACTATCTGTAGCGACCAACATTTGAGAAACAGAATGACCAAGCTGTCGGGAAGCTCCGGCAAGTCCTGAATTTCGTCACGAAGGCACCGTTGAAATACTCTTTCATCTAGCACATTGTACCAGATGTAGGCAATTTCGCAAGAACCAAAGAAGTTCTGCAGATCTCAATAAAATGGAAAAAGTACCAAAAGCATCTTAAATATACTTCGTTTGTGCCAGTTCAGTCTAAATCTTTCGATTGTAATCAATTGAATCAATCTGGCCAATTTTAACCGAAAATCACTGACTTGGATGTCAACGGTCCTACGTGGCGCGGCCAACGCTAACGTGAATATTTTATATAATTTTTTAAATAAAAAATTAAATTGGTACCAATTTAGGTTGGAAATTGCTAAACATATTGCATTTGAACCAATTTAGTCATAAACCTTTCAATTGGATCATTTTAATTGTAAATATTTTCATATTCATATCAATTCCGTCCATCCATCCAATTTTGCTAGGAAATTAATGCTAATCTAAATTTCGAGATAGATGAGATCCCTGCCTCTCCCTTGAGAAATTCATATAAAATGGAATAAACAACAATAAATGCGAAGTCAATTTCATTAAACTGGAAAATCTAAAGAATCAATTGATGCATAGATCTTGAATTGTAAACAAGAAGTCGAAACTTCAATAACTCTCTGGGTAACATCTATAGTTCTTTTAAGTGCTGACTCCAAATCAAAAGCTCTCTCATGAAGAGAAAACAAATCCTGAACATCAAGGCTTCATTTGTTTCACGAAATATACTTTTTTAGAAAAATATTTTCCTTAATTTTTGGTGTTTGGTTCAATTAAGAAAAAGAATCAAATGGAGAATATTTTCTTATCAAAGCTTAAAAAAAATATGAAATCATTTTCCCAGGCTCTTGGCAGTAGGTCCAAGTCCACAACACCCAGGATCGAGTCCGTTGAGGCCGACCCCAAGTCCTCAAGGCCAGGCCCAAGTCCATGTAGACCGCATCGAGACAATTTTTAAAAAAGTTAAAAAAATATATTTTTTTTCTTACTTTTTCTTTTGACTTTTTTCCTTTTCTTTCTTGGGTTAATATCACCGAAAACCCCAAACTGTACACCTACGATAAATTTGCCACAAACTATTTTTTACCACAAAAAACTCAAAACTGATGCACTTGTGACAAATTTACCCCAAACTAATATACTTGTGATAAATTTACTCTTTGTTAGTTTTCGTTAAATTTAACATCAAATTACTGAGTTGGATGACACGTGGCAATTAACAAGTATACCAATTTGAGATTTTTAACCTCCGTTTATCATAGGTATATCAATTTGAGATTTTTTTGGTATTAACCCAATTTAATGAATGGTAAATTTGTTACAAGTATAATAGTTGGAGTTTTTCATGGTAAAAAAAATTAGTTTAGGATAAATTTATCACAAATGTATCGATTTGGGATTTTTGGTGGTCAAAAAATAGTTTGGGATAAATTTGTCACAGATGTACCAGTTTGGGATTTTTCATGGTCAAAAAAAATATTTAAGGTAAATTTGTCATAGGTGTACCAGTTTGGAGTTTTTCGTGATATTAACCCTTCTTTCTTCCTTCACCATTTTTCGATGCTCACAAGAGAGGGTTAGTGAGGCTTGACCTCGCCGAGATCTGGCAAACTCGTGCCTTGCTAGCCTCAGGCGATGCTCGACCTCATTGGCCGTCTCTTGTGGCTAGTTGCCTGCCATCGCCATGGCTACACGACTAGCCGAGAAAGAAAGAAAAATAAAAAAAGAAATATAAATAAACAATTAAAAAAACATAATGTGATGAAACGTCTAAAAAAATCCTCGCCGTCTAAAGAGCGGGAGTTCATCTTACTTTTGGAAACCATATTTTGAGTTTACAGACTTGGTTGCTCTAGTTTCACGTAACGCGGGTTTAAAAAAACCTTATCTGATACAATGTTTTCGGTCTTAATCACTGATTATGCAATTCTAACATTCAAAAGCAAGTGCACCAACATGAACTAATGAAGTCAATAATCATAACAATATACTCATAAAAAGCAAAGCAAATGTAAAAAGGGAAACAACATCAGGTAAAGTCAATATAAGACCTCGTTATACCGTTCTGGGATTGGTCCCAGTGAGTAAATGAAATAAACGTGCACAAGAAAATCTTCAATTCCCTTTCCTTGTGTTTTTAGTTCCCTGCCATGCTTAGAATTCTCCGACATGCATTGGAGTAAGACTAGATCTTAGCAGAATTTGTCGATCACCTAGCCATTCTTTAATCCAGGATCACTTCGCACGAATTACCTTTTCTTTTACTCAGAGCATTACCGTTCAGGTTGCGTAAATTAGCAATCGAGAGAGAAAATTGCCAATAACTTGGAGTCCAAGACAATTTGCATTAATTTAAGTTTTACACTGTTTATGAGAGAAGTGGGACGGAAAACTAAATTCATACAAGAAAAAATATATTAGTAGAATACGTAAGAAAGCAGATAAAAGAAGAAGAACGTTGATTTAGAGTGCTTTAGAAAGTGAACTTAGGTGCGTTTGTTTCATTGGAAAACTCCATGCTAAAAGAAAATGCTTTTTGAAAAATCATTTTCCTGGAAAATGTTAAATTTTCATTATTTGTTGATATGTGACCGAAAATATTTTTTGGTGTTTGAATCTCATTTGAAAAATGATTTCAATCTCATGATTTTATTTAGGTTAAAAAAAATCTAATTTTTAAATTTGTTAGTTATGTTTAGTTTTCTATCTTTCTTCTACCTCTCTGGTCGTCGGACCATGGCAACATCAACAAGGCTTTGCCTCAAGCCCCAGATCTGGCAAGGCTCAAGCCTCACTAGCCCATGCCTATGGCTGGTCACTAACCATCGTAGAGGCCTGTGATCGAGGGAAAGAAAAAAAATAGAAAACTAGAACAAAAAGAAGAGAAAATATAATTAAAAATTAATATAATATATAAAAATATATATATATTAAAAAATTCAACATAAGCAATCCTAGAAAGTGTTATCTTCTTCAGATTGGGAAATTCACTTTCTTAATATTATGCATAAGCATTTTCGTTGACCGGAAAGTATTTCGGTTGACCTATCATTTTTGACAAATCAAACGGATGAAAGTTTGGAAAACAAATTTCCAGAAAATACTTCCACTCGAAAAACAAACCCTAGATTGAAATCAAGAAAGTTGAAATACAATGAGGGGAAGAGAGAAGTGATGAATATTGTGATTATGGAATCTATCATGAACGGGAGACACAAGGCCATTTATATAAGGCAATGGTCAACAGTAAACCATAGCTACATAGATCATAAGATAGTACGAATTATAGATTATCTAGCATCTCCTCGAACTCAAGGTGTGTTGAAATAAGTCAAGTTGAGTTTGAAAATAAATCGAACAAAGCCACAATAACTTAAAATGCAGTGAAATAAGTGAGCAGTCGATATGCTGAAAAATAACCCCAAAAATGGACTCAGAACACCCAAAACCATGCCGGATTTTGCCAAGAACTGTCTGAATGGTGCTGAACCGATTGAGAATAGCGTCGAACCAGTCGGGCATAGGGCTGAACCGATCTGAAGTCCGACTGAACTGGTTTGGTCAACAATTGTGAGCGGATTGGAATGGTAAGCCATGTGGGAAGCTGTTTTGCCGGAATTTCTTTGCGACAAAATATCTTTCACCGAAATTTGTTCTTCGATTCTTAAATACGATAAAGGGTCCTATAGAGATTTAGACAAGAGAAATCTAGATAGTCAGAAAATCAACATATAAGATTTGCACAAATCTCGATAGAATTACGCAAATGTGATCTCAACTAGATTATGACTCGATAGAGAGATGTAATGAGTACAATCTAAAGAAAATCGGTACAACTGGACTTAAAAGAAAATATACAAATGTAGACCATACCGGAGTTTAACTTAACGAGATGGCTTAGTGAGCACAATTTTCTTCAAAAAATAACGAACCAACGCACTCACAATTATGTTTACTCGACGACAGAGCTTGAAAACACACCTTGAACTATACCAGAATTTGACTAGATAGTGCACAATCTAAGATAAGAATACCGATTTGACACAATGACGAAATCTATACAGTTCTACAGTTAAGAAAAGTAAAGTGCAATGCGATAAGTAAAGATAAAATAATATTTTTATTTGTTCAGGGACTTCTTCTATGGATGTTTGGTGATATTTATAATGTTTGAGTAGGTAACTACTTTCAGCGGTTGTGACTTTTAGCCTACCATAGCTACCATGTCTATCATCTCCCACGATGTTTTTTGACCAGTTCTTCAAGCAGTATTTATTCTTAATAACTATCAATATCTTAGCTACAGCTTCGCCTCCTGGCTCAGATCAATCGTGTCTACGTTCTCTACCTTTAGGACTTCTGAGTTGAAACCATAGTAATTGTCGATTGCCTCTAGCCTAGTCGTGCCAACTAAATCTTTTTTTTTCATATGGTTTGTGTTCACATCCTTCATACTTTACGGCTTCTAGGCCATATTTTCAAGGAATTACCCAATCACTACCTGTTGATAAATGTATTCCTGCCAAGTAATTCAAGGAGGATTTTTTTTTTTGTCTTCTTCGGCACTCCTTGTAAAGATTTGGACCTTTGGACACACGATATTACCCTTGCTACCTGGACAGGTGGCATGGTTCCTTGCTGGATTGATAACTTGCTTAGTACTTCTCATTAATCGACACTTACAGGAATCTTCATGAGTTCTACATGTGGTTTGTGTTCTATCGAGGCGCTTGCTCCTCACGTGTTTAGCACGTGTATCGATTTCTCACGTGTGCAAAACACATGTGGATTGGCGGATTATGTTGAGTGCCAACGGAAGCATCTATGCGTCTGTTCGCACATGGATTTAACTGGCAGAAGCGGAGGTGGCGCGTGAGGAGTCGAGCGGCCACAGAATGCGACGCCATTGAGTTGGGAAGACTCGCCACAGCTTCAGGAGGGTAATGGTGATGGTTGTTAGTGGAAATGAGCAGTGAAAATGGATGAAATATCTCCAAAGGCTCGGGCTGGGTGGATAGCCAGGTGGCGCGTGCGAGCGTTTGACAGCGTCCGATCTCCATTCCTTATGGGGTTTCCTGGTTTGATTCGCCGGAGGATGTCGGGCCTGCTGGTGGTGTTTATTTTGTGCAACAAGTACCGCAAATTCTGGGCATAACACTTACCAGCAATGAGCTGAACCGATTCGAGAGGAGAACTTTTGGTTTGAATTTTTTGATATCATGTGCGGTGATCATTTTACTTTTTATTATTACGTTAATGGACTTTACATCGTATTATTGATATTGTTAAATCGTTAGAAATTTCATCCCAAAGACTTAAAAATGCGGTAACATGATATTATTTAGAAAGTCTGACAAGCTTCTAGTTATACAAGATATTTATGTGATCACATGATTATTACGTTAAATCATAAGAGGAGGGCTTAATTCGGGAGCAAAGTCAACTTGGAATTCCACTCTGTCCCCAACCAAAGAGAAGGATTTCTGAATTTATTTGTAATTTAATCATAGATACATTGTCTTTTCGTTTCAATCCAAACCCCATCCAACCCACCCGTTAAAAGCTGAGCAAAAAATAACAGAAAAATCTCTTGTGCCTCTAAATTAGCCTATTTAGTCTTAACAGCTTTCCATCAGCCAACGTTTAGCTTTACCCATGGACCAATAGCATTTTGATTTTAAATGGTCTTCGTAGTCAAATACTAAATTAAGATTAAGAATCCTTTTGGGAACGGAGGAGATTACGAAAAGTCAAAACGATCAAGCCAGATAAATGGACCGTCCTTCGTAGTTACAACCCCTCCGGTTTCCATTGGTTGGTTGGCATTTCACAAAGAATTTATTCCCGCAATCACACATGGACGCATGCTTTTTCCGAGAAGTTGACAAAGAACCAGCTACTTGACTTGGGATTCAGAGGCCCCATCTGGAGCAAATCGCCACTTTGCTTCTGAATCTTCCAATTCGACTCTCCGGTTCTGCAAGAACAGCAGCCCAATAACGAAGCTCCGACAATGGAATCTGTTGATGCTGCTAAACCTCTGTACGTGTTAAACAAAAGAAGAAGCTTCTTTTGTCTTTCTCAACTTCATAGTTTGTTCGACCAATTGCGGAATCCGCTAAGAAAGTGCGCCTTACCCAATTCATTTGACCTGTTTCGCTCCTAAAGGACGCGTTCTCGTCATGTTCCTTAGTTGGTCTCTTGTTCTTGATTTGTTTTTGCTTTGCAGATTCAGCAACGGACTCGATTTGGCGAACTTGGCCGTGTCCTCCGGTGTTCTTTTCAATTCATGGGCTGCAATCTCTGAGCTCCAGTCCCAGATTGACCGCAATCACCAGAGCCCGCCATCTTCTGAAACAATGAAAATTCGAGAATCTGAACACCCAAAATACAAAATCATTGCTTTCGTGACCCCACCGGTTGCTACCAGTTATCTCCAGGAAGAGAGCGGTTTGGTCCCTTCTTCTTCATCCGAGGCCTCTGAGTTTAAGTTTCTCTGCTCCAAGAACAACCCGTCTTTTTCCATTAACAAAGCCGCGATTTCTCTTTCAACTCTCTCCAAGATAAGCTCTATCCCCTGAAAGCTCAGGTAATACCCTTTCATCTTTGGTTTTCTTTCAAGTTATTCATGAGCCTAGGGCTCCTCTTGTTTCGAGAGAAATTATTTTCTAGAAAATATCGTTTTCATTTTCCGCCATTTAGCTCTTAAGAAGAATGAGTCAGCAGAAAGCTATACTTAAATTTAGGAAAATGACTTTTCGCTTGAAATCATTAGCCAATGAAAAATATTATTATTGTTGACAACAATTATCTATATTTATTTTCGTGAATGATGAAATTGTTTTTCGTCTATTTACTTTTCTAAGCAATATGAGCGATCACTTTAAGAAAATATTGTCCAAACCATTCATTTTCCGTGAAAAAAGAAGAAGAAGAGAGGGCTGTGAATTGTTGCCGTTGAAAAGAAAAGAAACTTCTAAGGGGATGGATGTTACTGCTCAAGCTGTGAATTGTTCTTAGTGCAACAGATTGGCATCGATGTTTTAAACAATTGCTCCTGAAAAATCTGCAATTTTGCTTGTTTTACTTCAAACGCAGATTGCAGAATCTGCTAAGTTGATCCCGCATATTATTACTGGAGACTGCCTAGCTGGATGTGTGGCCTCTCTATTCACGTTATGGATTCTAGACGTGCTCGATGCCTCAACCACCATACGGCCGCTCTGTATTACTTTTGGCTCGCCTCTCCTCGGCGACAATGGCTTCCAACAAGCCATATCACAGTTCTCAGCGTGGAACTCTTGCTTCTTGCACGTGGTCCATAAGGATGACTGTTTCCCTACACTCTGGCTTCAACCTGATGGTGAGCCAAGCCTTTACATGCCTTTCGGTGCTTTCCTCTTGTGTTCTGACTCACGCGGGGCGTGTTTCGGAGCTCCTGAATCCACGAAAGAGCTGCTTGCGAGCAGGAGCAGCACAGAGAATGGTCCAAATCAAGAGTTGCGAGGTTTGCATTACGGTCGCATCATTGAACGTCTTGAAGCCAGATCCATATGCAAGGACCAAAGCTGGTTGGCACGGCACGAACCCGATTCATTTAGGGCTGGGATAATTGCTCAAGTGACCGCGATCGGCCTCACACAAAGTGAGGTAGGTCATTCCGTTATGATTTTACCTTCATTTATTTGTTGGTATTTCACAAAATGGAAAGTACACGTCACATTGATCAGGTTCTCTGAATTATAGTTTTAGTTGTGGCGTGCAATTGCTGAATTTAGTCCTGCTTTAAACCTTCTGAGAATTTCTAGGATTTGTCCTTGATAAAATGACTCATCTTGTGACCATCTCTTTGTTCATTACTGCTCCTAGCTTTCACACAGGCAACGGCAGCAGAACGTCAATGCTCAGATGAAGAGAGTCCTAAATTCAGAAAAAGAATCTGCGGCCCGAATCCAAGCGGCAGCAAGAAGCGATATCTCCAGCAAAGCTATTGACATGCAAATGAAACAATATATGATTTACCTCGAATGGTATAAGAAAATGACGGCGTCTGACGGTTTCGGGTACTACGACAGCTACAAGAGCAAGCCAAACATGCGCGATTACCAAGTCATCACATATAAGGAGACACTGAAGGAATACTGGCAGCGCGTTGTCAAGGAGTCGGAGAAGAAGCCTCAGAAGGAGGGGGCGTGGCTTCGGCCAGCATGGCTCTTTGGGGGAAACACGTACCGGAGGATGATTGAGCCACTCGACATTGCAGAGTACTATGCAAAGGGCGAAAGGAATTACCTAACTGAAGGAAGGTCCAAGCACTACATCCTATTGGAGAAATGGCAAAAAGAGAACCCGCGAAGCCGCGCCTCGTGTAATTCGGTCAACTCAAGACGCGAAAAAGTCTCGGCCAACATTCTAACCGAGGATTCTTGCTTCTGGGCGCACGTCGAGGAGGCGATCATCTCTGGCAGGTCGCTGAAGAGTGGAGGACCGAACTCGGCTGTGGAGAGAGAGAAGCTGATCGAGTTCGAGCGGTACGTGATGAGCCTCCTCGAGAGGTACGTTGTTGCGTCCGAGATTTTCCTGGAGAAGAGCAGCTACATGAAATGGTGGAGAGAGTATGATGAGGAGATTCTGGGGAAGCAGATGATGGGAGCTTCCTATGACTCCCAGCTTGCTCTGTTCATGAGGAACGAGTGCTATCACCAGTATGCTTCGGGGTCCTACACGTTCAATCACTCATGGTGATTGATCTCTTGTCCTTTCAACTTGATGACATACAGAGATTATATAATCGACTTTCCTGCCGCCCTTCCTTTTGAGCCCTTAAAGTTCAGTCCTAAACTTTCACTTAGATGATTTTGGTGCATGACCTTTATTTGCTTCAAACCCAAGTCACGTTTCTTGCCCTTGCCCCACTTGCAGGTTTTGGACCCAACTGAACTGCATCCTAATGAAGTTATATTGTCAACTGTTGAAACTATAATCCAATTTCTATAAGTCTATAGCATGAAAAATTTTACTGTCACAGGTCATTGACTTCTTTTGCATGGAAATGGAGTTTTATGGCATCAGTTCATTAGGACAAGAATGACAAGGAAAAAAAAACATACTTAGCTTAGACATCAAGCCAACACGATCACATTCTCACCGCACAAAATGTGGCTGTATTCACCTATAAAACGTAGACATGTTGGCCCATTGTACCCATTCATTCTTTTCTCAAAGGGAGCTTCAAAGTGAAGTCATTTCTGTGGAGCACTAATCCTAGAGAACCTGTTTCATTTATCTTGAATCCCTTTGATTATCCTTCTAATGCAACTGTGACATACCTCTTACATAAATTGCAAATTGGCAATGACAACAACGCGGGTGAAAACGAATGTGTGCATCAGAGGACACCAATTTTCCAAGTTTTCACCTTCTTGAGATAAAAGTGGATGTGAAACCTTAAAAGAGGGACTTTTCCTGCCAAACAATCCTCGATTTTCTTGACTTTTCCTGCCAAACAATCCTCGATTTTCTTACTTGGGAAAAAGGAAAGTGCCATCTCAAAATTGACTCTTTAACTTCGATGACAACGACCCAACCTGCTCTGGTGCAATGCTTTAGAAGACAAAAGGTGAGAACCCCCGAGAAATAACAAAGTGCATACGTCAATGCTTGAGATGCTGCTAACTTTCTTCAAAGTACAAGGCATTACGCTTTTCAGTCTTGCAAGAAAGCACAAGGTATTGAACATTGGAGAACATTAGCTGAACAACGGTTTTTTGGAACAATAGGTGTGAGAGAGATTTTCACATGTTGCACAGATTGCAAAAATGTGAAAGTCATTAAGGATGCGAATGATAACCATTCCGTTTTTTATTATTATTATTCTAGTCCCAATAACAAGTTTGGAATAGAAATCTGTTTCGTAAAATAATTTCACTTTTCTATTTCCAAGACAAATTTTTAGCCATAAATAAGTACAAAAATGAGAAGTAGAAATTTTATATTTTTCTATCAGATAAGAGTTATTCTCATCACACACTCACTCTCTCGCGCATGCGGTCTCCCTCTCTCGCGTCCCTGTCCCCTATCACTAGCTGAGGCCCGACAATTGTAGAAATTTTATGTTGGTATCAAATGAATTTTTGTTTGAATTTTTGTTCTAGAAACAGAAATTTTGTGTCGTTATCAAACGCGTTTTTCTACTCAGGAACTCATATAAGGGGCTAGAAATAACTCTCGGGAACAAAATGATTATCATTCACGCTTGAAAAGTCTTTAACATATATTAAAATCTGATTATTCTATAGATTTGGTTGGACAGATTTAAGATCTCGGTCCAACGTTATATAGATAAAATTGTCCTAAAGCATCTCCTCTCAATGAAAACACGTGGGATTCTACATAACTAGAAAAATCTCCTTCATTTTGCAAAAATAGGATTTGCTTCATTCTCTGCCAAAAAAACAAAAGTTTGCTCCACATAAGCGCTCCCTCACCATGTATTTACTATTCGCTATGGAGTATTTGTTTTGATCTCTTTGCCTTAATGACTTGTCTTCTATTATCGCTTGCCTTGGCCTTGGCATGGGGTAAATTCCCCTCCTCTTTAAACTTTTTCATACTATGGCTCCATTTATTTTGCGAAAAAATATGTCATTTCTGAAAAATATTTTCTCGAAAGTCATTTTTCGATAAAATAGTCATATTTTCCGGTATTTGACTGAAATATGAAATTAAATAGAAAAATACTTTTTGCTATTTGGAAAGGAAAATATACTTTTTTCCTAAAATATTTTCCGTTAACCATATCATCAAATGCAGAGTGTTTTCATCCCCCCCTCTCTCTCTCTCTCTCTCTCTCTCTCTCTCTCTCGCGAAACACTATCAGCTCTACATGGATTCACAAGCTCAACTGGAGGTGGTCATTCGATCGGATATGTCAGCTAATCTGGCAGACGTAGCAAGGGATGACGATGAAGAAACAGGATCCCATGGATAAGAGCCTATTCAAACACAAAATAGCTTCGCCGCAGAAATTCAAGCTCAAATCCTTCCTCGACAATAGAATAATACATCAGAAAGTAGAATTGAAAACCAAGTCTTGAAGGAAATGAAGGTTGATACGCTGAGCACCAGCAAAAGGAGCAGCTGCGTTTGGTAGTCAGGATAAAAATCAGAATAAGATAAAATTCATCCTCTCTTGTGTTTGGCTCTTAGCCAGGATAGGATAAAGTGAGATATAAAAAGGCTAAGTATGCTGCATCTCCTCTTCGGCAAAGTCCTCCGTTTCTTTTTATTATTATTTTTATCTTCTTCTATATTTCTTCAACTAAAAACATTTTTAAGCTAAATGGGTTTTAAATGACCCATTTAAACCCATATCTAATTAGACTTACAACTCAAACACATTAAAAATCCATTTATTAAAACTTGACTTACCATATATGACCCAACTCATTAAATATGGGTTGAAAAATTCATTTTGATACCTCTAAGAATCACCTGTCGCTGTTACATTTTCATGTTATCTGCTCAACAATAATTAACTGGAGAAGGCAACATGCCACAAATCAATGTACCTCTTGTGAACTTAAAGCAAATTGAACCTTATATAGCTCACTGGCAGAGTATCAGCCTTATTCCAACGCTTCAAAGAAATGAGTGAGCAACATAGAAAATGATAAAAGGAGTAGCTAGGATTAATAAACAATTTGAAGCGGCCTTATTATTTGAAACAATTCGCAAACATGCTGTTACGCAAGAGCAAACGAGGAAATAATAAATTAGACATAACAAGAAAATAAATCGATCACTAGATATGCGTGGTTCGATCGTAAAGACTTACTTTCATGGGGAGAGCAGCAATAAATTTCACTATAAATCAAGCGATCAATAGAGATAAAGCACGTAACATTTATGTAACGTTTATTTATAAATCACACTCGAGTCACTCAAACACTTTTAGTGTTTTTCAGTTCCAATTACATCCGATAAAGCACGAATCGTTTAGCCCCCAAATTTCTCATGAAATAATCTCTTAATCTCGTAAAGGAATTAAACAAAATCTTAATATAAGAATTTCGCGGCTATAAACACTAGGTAATCTTCACCAGGATGCAATTAAGCGCGGCACAAACCCACGATGAAGTTGCCTCTGTACAGTAATAGCACTTTCCGTTGAAGCACTCACGGCATCACTCGCATCTTTCCTGCAAGGCACTCACAACAATCCAAATATATTTATATTTATATATATGCACGGAGTCCAGTAGCAGGCCGAGAAGTCCCAATTGAATTCGGTCAAGGAAGTCAACTTTCTTCTTTTTTTTTACTCTTCCTTGGCCAACTCTAGTAACTTGAGAAAAGGATAGATATCCATGGATTTCAAAACAGATTTCGTCCAATACAAAATCCATGGAATCCGGATATTAATTTGACACTATTTTCCTTCTCTATTTGGCTTGGACAATTCTAACTTTATATCAAGACAAAATAGAAAACATTCAATTTGGAATATTTGGACTTTCGTTTCGGACTCAAACTCGAAACATATTCTAATACATACCCTTCCCAATAATCATACAAGGAACATCACTTCTTCACTTTCCCTGCAAGCATAAAGGCTTTGTAGACCACATTCCTCGCCAGCTTCGTACCACCCCAAGCCCTCTCAAATTCCCTAACAACCCCCTCACTCAACAGCTCCACTCCTCGTTCTTTCGCCGTCGACACAGCAGACCACGACCTCAGGATCCCCAATATTCCCTCAAAAGAAATCTCCTTCGGTATGTCGAGCGCCACTGGGTTCCCCTCAGATCCCAAACCGACACTCTCGAAAGGGAACGGCAATGTCTTGTATTGGTCGAATACGTACCTGACGTTAGGATTCCAATGTGGAAGCGTCGCGTCGAGGAATTTTTTCAGTACGGGGTCGAAGGTAGGGCCGACTTGGATGGCTTGATAGCCCCAAACCGCAATCACACCCCCAGGCTTGCGAAGGGCACGGTTCACGAGGGAGTAGAATTTGGGGATGTCGAACCAATGTATGGCTTGAGCCACAGTGATTAGGTCGACAGAGTTCTCACCACCAATCATGGCTAACAATTCATCATCAGAGATGGATGGCGGAGTGTGAATGTACCGAACACGGGAGTGCGGGATGGCATGATTTAGTTGTGACTCGCTCACGTCCGTCGCAATCACTTGCTGGTAACGTTCCGCGACCTACATTTGGCAAGGGAAATGAAGCAAGCAAAGGACACAAATTGCTATGGAACAACACAAATTTGTATTCCGTGGCATATCAAGTTCGACTTTACCAGCACGTAAAAATGTGTTTTCCTAGAACGAAACAGTATAATCGTCTGCATACAGTAATAGACTTTTTACTGTTGGTTGTGTAGCTAGCTGTTAACGAACACAAAGGTAGAAATGAAAAAATTTCATCTAGCTTAACATAAAATCACAAATTTTTCGCTTAAATTGGCTTGTTTACTTGAGAGAAAGTGTTTTCCGAGAATTAGTTTTCCGGGCTTTCACCCGTTTGATTCGCGAAAAATGATTGGTCAACCGAAAACATTTTTCGATCAGTGGAATATTTATGTATAAAATTAGGAAAGTGAATTCCTAAATCTAAAAAGGTGAAAATACTTTTGCAACTGCACCTCTCGAATTTTTCAATATTTTTCAGTATTAATATTTATTTTTTCATTTTCCAATTTTTTTAAAAAAAAAAATAAAATTCTTTTCCTTTGTTTTTGCTTCTTCCTTTGCCAATAGCCGGCCACAAGTGATGACAATCTTGCCCAAGGCTCGGCCTCGCCAGCTTGCCGCTACTTGCCAACCTCTGGCAAGGCCTTGAGCTCACCGATCTTGGGGGAGATCATCCTCGCCTGTGGCTAGTGCCAGCTGTCGTCATGGTCGGCCACTAGCCGAGAAAGAAGGAAAAATTAAAAGAAAATAAAAATTGTTTAAAAATTTAAAAAAAAATTGCCTTAGATAAAATCATGAAATTGAATCATTTTTCGAATGAGATCCAAACACCAAAAGGTGTTTTCAGTCACGTATCACCAAATATAGGAAACTAACCATTTTCCATACAATTATTTCCTGAAAATCATTTTCCTTCATCAGGGAGTTTTCCCCAACCAAACGCATCCTAAAAGAATTCAAATTTGCAAGAGAAGGAGGGAGAGAGAGAACCCCAAGAGCAGCTTGACCATTGCCCGTGCCAACGTCCCAAGCCAAAGCTTGGCGGGGGGTGAGAGCAGCCAGCTTTTGGTACCACTCCCTCGGATATGTCGGCCTCGCATCTGCGTATATCTCTGCTTGCTTATCGAACAGCCCGGCCATATCTCTCTCTCTCTCTCTCTCAACTTGAACTAATATATAACATACGAACTTCTCAAATAGGAATCGAGACAGCATGCGAAAGCCATGACAATTACTTAGGAAATTTGGCGGGGCCAGCATACGAAACTTCCGCGTTTGTACAGTGGAGCAAGCAAAATCAAACTTGACATGCCCAGGAAGAATATCTCTTCGCTGAGTCAATGGGGTTTTGAATATGTGAAATCTTAGGAGAAATGGAAGATGTGATTGACTTTGTTCGAATGGTACCTTCCCTTGTTGAAGCTTGCCAGCTATAAGGTACAAGTTGTTTCTTTTTCTTATCTTTCTGGCCAGTATATAGCTACAAGGTACAGTTGAAATGATAATTGTTTAAGTGCACTAAAACTAATCATATGAGGAGGATATGAATTCTCTTATTCAATTATTTAATTCAAGTACCCTCATCCATCGAGATCATGACGAGAAAATGGATCGTGACGTTTCTTGACCTAAGAGATGATGCATTTGGCCAATTTATCTTGTTTAAATAGAGATGACTGATTTTCTTTTGAAAAATAAGAACGGGGGTATTGTAACATATTCTCCGGGAAAAAAAAAAAAAACTCGTGCTTTAGTCATAGCTTGACGCAATCCGTGGGGCTAGGCCAATGGCGTTAAAGCAACTCCTCACAAATCTCAAAAGTCGTAGTCCCACCTTTTTATGGGACTAAATGACTAGATTAGTCCGATGTATGAAAATTAATCCACAGTATCATATGATCACGGTTCCTGAAAACAGTAAGACGGGATTGTTCATCCCTTTTACAAGCTTTCTTACTATTTTAGTTAAGGAATGTATTGACATATATCTATTAGCACAAAAGAGTTTTGATATCTTCCGATCTGCTTCTATTTGTCGATTTGTTACATTTTGAAGTTATTGGGCGCACCCGATTCGTGTGGGCCGTCGACTTTGGTGGCTCTACAAGGCACCCAAATTATGCGGTAGGTCACATAAATCAGGGGAGTACAAAAAGTGCTCAATTACATGTCGACTACAAGAAGATAAAACATTTTAAAGAAAAATCCAATGGTAACTTTGATCTCAAAGATTTTATGCCAGAATTCCCCATAGACATGTGCTTACATCTCTACTTTCAGTTTAACAAATCCAACGGTTATTCAGTCTCATCAGATTAATCCACGAAAAATTATGCCTAAATTTGAATAGACTATCATAATATAACATATGATTGTAGATGAAGAACAGTGTAATATACGAAGTAATAAATCACTATTTCTAACTTCGCAATTTGATGTCAACACAATAATCAAGCATGAGTCACTCATCTTCCCAGTCTTCTAACAAAACAATTTATGTTCATACGCTTAAAACGACCATATATTTAAAGGGAAAAGCGTGAAAAAAGCTATAAACTTATTGTATTGTGTCAATTTAGTTATAAACATTTTAGTTATGCCAATAGAGCCCATCCGATTAATTTTGACTGGAAATAACTGACATAGATACCGATCGTCCTACACGGCATAATCAGCACTAATGTGAATATTTTAATATATGTATTTTTATTTTTAATAACTTTTTTGGTTCTTTTTCTTTTTCTTTTCTTTAGTCTTTTTTTTAGGCTGAGGACTCTGCCAACCCCAGGCAAGGACCGGCGACCCTCGCCGACACTGGGCAAGGGTGTTGCAGTCGAAATGGGTCGGCCAACGAGTCCATCAGCCCTCAATCTTAGAAAAGAAAAACAAAGTAAAGAAAAAGAAAAGGAAAGACAAAAAAAAAACTGAAAAAAATGATTTACAAATGTCGACGTCAAGTTACCGTACCAAGTAGGATGATCGATGTCTATATCAGTAATTTTTAGAATGGACTCAATTAGCACAAACACAAAAAATTTAAGACCAAATTGGCACAATAAAAAAGTCTAGAATTGAATTAACACTCATGTAATAGATTAATGACTTTTTCTATAATTTACTCTATATTTAAACATTATCTTTTTTCATCGTAGTGCAGGTTTGTGGATCAGCCCAAGGACTGTACATTATGATTGGACAAATAACCACAACTAATGAGGTAACGTTAATGTTCCGATCTTTCACGCATACATAGGCCGCAAATTGATTACTGCCACCTATAACATGACAACAAATCATCCCTCTCTCTCTCTCTCTCGTTTTGTGGGTTATGTCTTGTCTCTAACCATTTTTCTCGTAAACAACTCTTGAACAGGTCTTCCCTCCGACTATGAACTCGTGCACGACAGATCTCATGCAACAATAGAAGCCAGAACAACCTTTTTGTCCGAACTTGTTCGATCCGTCTGATCACGTCACGTAGAGAGACTCGTGGATTGGAGTCACGATCCATACCATGGATGATAGCAACAACGAAGAGAAAATCTCTCTCTCGCTTCTCTATTGAAATCTTGATTTTGGGTCCACGATCGAGAAGAACAAATAAATGCCAATAGGAGACCCGAGGGCAGGGAGGGCGTTCATATGGCTTGCTGCTTCCTTCATATTGCTATGCTTGGCCATCGGCGGCGGCTTCCTCATAAGGTACATGAGCCTCCCTGAATCCACATCTTCAAGTTGGCTTCTCTACGCCGGGATGACCTTGGTGGCCTTTCCATGGCTCTTCTGGCTTCTCACGTGTAGTTATCGATGTATTTCTCGAATATGCGGTTTTCGATTTGTTTGTGGTGGTGGCGACGATGGCGGCTCAAACCACAGAATGGGTGGCGGTGGCGGGGGCGGGGGTGGAGGGGGATTTGGCGGGGGTAAGATCGGGAACAATAATGTGGCATCCGGATCCATAAAAGTCAGCGGCTCTCATGTGGATTCTCCTGGAAATGGTGGGAAGCAGGTGCATTTCGGAGCCGCCGCCGTAGTGAACCAAAATGATCACAACGGCCAAGATGGCAATTCGTTCCATGATGCGTCCATTAGATCGCACGAGAGCGAAATCCCGCTAGCTTCATCGATGGCATCTTGAATGGGATGATTAGATCATTTCAACGTTGCGATCGACTCTGGCCAATGACGAGAATAGGAGTACCGATTACAAATCTAGATAAGCACCGGAACATGGAAGAGGAGATTTCTCGAATTCGGTGACATATTCTACGAGAAGGCGAGTCAATTCCATCACTTGAGGTTTGTGAATTTTTCAAACTTTTTGTTCGTTATGTACACATGCTATAAAGAGAATTTTGTAAGTCGTAGTAACAAACAGCTCATTTCAAAGTTCAAATAGATCATACATTGTGTAAAACTTGAACGAGGATGATCACTTGGAAATAGAACTCTCAGCTTTCTGGGATGACTTTCTCGTTTAACGTTAGCAATAACAAGCTGATGAATAGTTGGAACTCTTATGCATGTCTTGTAATATGCCATCATCCTCAATCGTGAATTTTATGATTGCCTTTTCTCTAAGCTGGGAAGTCCAAATATGCTAAAAAAGGTTATTGGTTTTTATCTTAGCTAGAGAATTTAAGCTTGCATGAGACTCTTTTCTACTTACTTTCCATTTGTATTGCTAGCCCAATATTCGTGATTGGGGGAAAATTTTGAATGAAAGGATGTTAATCCATCCGCTTATCTAACTTATCGGTCACGTTCCACCACGTTGATGCCCCGTTCGGTTACAAGCCCATTCAAGCTCGCGACACTGAGTTCGGCACTTGCGCTTCTTTTTTTATTTGCTAAACCTTGTAGAATTTGAGATGATCTTTGTTGTCATTCTCTTCTTCAGCTTAAATCGAGTTTTTGGATGCCATTATGCTTTCCTCCGTTTATGGTATATTTGAGAGGAATGCTCGTCTTTCTGTTCCAAATTAGCAGTAGATTAAAGCAAAATCGAAAGCATAAGGGACAATGATCTATCACCTGTATATTTCTCAGATTGACTTCTATTTCTCGTGAGGTTTTACTTATATTGTGTTACTTTTAATTGAGATTTTCCATTGAAAAATAATCGACTATCATTTCCTACGGGGAAAAAGAACTTTCTACCACTCGCCGAACGAACTATTTCCGCAAATAAAATGCCATTTTCGAGCTGTTCTTGTGGAGGAGGATCTGTAAAATGAATAGAGGTTCGGTAGAATAAGTGCATGTCTTTTCAAATGAAGGGGAAATAATTTGGCACCTTTTTCGTTTGAGGGTACCTCATCAGCTCGCATAGATTAAGTAGATCATAGAAAAATGGCACATTGTCTTCCGGTATTTCACCTAAATTGTTACTCGAGCCACTCATAAATAAAAAATAAAAAAATTGGCATTGTTTTCACTCTCTTATTGGCTCCCGACATCTCCTATATTGTTGATTTGACTACATTATCCCTTGCGAGTCTCACTTTTGCTTTAATATTATTTCTTTCTCTCTTTTTTCCTTCATTTTCTTTTGTGAAAATCAAGAGTGACCCACACGTTTAACCTTAACAAATGAAACAAAAGAAATATTGAAACAAAAGAAAATGAAGGAAAAAAAAGGAAAAAAATAATCTTAAGTTAATAGTGGGACCCGCAAAGTTAGTGAAGTCAAATCAATGTGATAGTGGGTGTCTGGAGCCAACAAAGAGGTGAAAATAGAGTGAGAAAAAAAAAAAGTTTCTTCAGCCACACCGTTTTCAAAACATAGGCAAGTTAAGATTTTCTATTTATGTTGCGTTTGGTACAATGAATGAGACGGGAAAGATATGAATGAAACTGAGTAATGATTTTAATCTCTTTCATTGATATATCATGAGATTGCATTGGAGTAAGAACTCCTATATTTGGTCATAAGTAAAATTCTATGGGAATGGAACAGGAAAAGCATTTCAAATCTTCATTTTTAAAAAAGATTATGTGGTACAAATCATGGTTATAATTATCAAATTAGTTGTGAAATTAAATTATAATCGATAAGTAGAGTAATACAGTTACTAAAAATAATAATGATTGTTCCTCGTGCCTTGCCTAGGCCCAATAATTTGTTTTAGGCCTAATCCAATGGTCTAAACACCCATGGGTCGAAAGACTTTTTGGGGCCTAGGCCATATATATTTGGTCACTGGACGAGAGCGCACATTGTAATACTTCTGAAGCAGAATTTGAAATATAAATCTGTTTGATAATGTAACTTTCGAAACAAATTTTTTTTTGATTATGCAACTTCATTTTTCTACTTCTGAAGCAATTTTTGCCTTAAAAGTTGTTTTTTTAGCAAATTTCGAAAGTAAAAAAAAAGTTGCTTCTCTATAGAAATTAAAATAAAAAATAGATAATTTGCGATCGGTGATCGTTGTCTGCTACCACTATGACCATCGTCCACTGCTGCCGATGACGACAACGCCAACACCGATCTCCCTCGGCCATTAGATAAAAAAAATACAATTTTCGAAAAAAGTATTTTTAAAATATAAAAATATAATAATTTGTCACTAAAATTTGTATGAAGTGAAGTGTTTTAGGAATATCGTTTTTTAATGAATTATAAGAAATAAATCTTCCATGATTTGATTAAATGACAATCCACAAAGACACAGTCAT
This sequence comes from Psidium friedrichsthalianum, assembly GCA_019149425.1. NCBI lineage: Eukaryota > Viridiplantae > Streptophyta > Magnoliopsida > Myrtales > Myrtaceae > Psidium > Psidium friedrichsthalianum. The sequence goes on from JAGVVM010002201.1 coordinate 38,389, forward strand.
GGCAAATTGGATCGAGCAATTGATCTAAGTTGGTTAAATTGCATCCCACAAAATATTAAAATAGACCGAACAATCCACGAAGACAATTATATTACTGTTATTATCTTCTTTGAACTCCTCAAGTCATCTATCCCATTTCTCAAATTCTTGAAAGCAAGATAATTTGATGTTAAGAATGCAAAATGCATGCATGTTTCTTTTTGTCGATATTCTTCACGCATTTCAAAGCACTATGTAGGATTTGTGATTGTCATTTTCTGATGCACTCCCTCGATATTTCTCCTAAGGCTCTCAACAAGCACTACACCAAATTGTTGGAAAATAATATTGCTTGTTATAAACCAACTTGTCCAATTGTATGGTTTACCGAATGTATCATAATGCACCTTTAACTAGAGATGGTTTAGGCACGAAAAAAGTTTATTTACTATGGCCATTGTGATATACACAACCTAGAGGCACAACTGAGGAAGCACTAGAATTATCCATGCTTTTGGTGTGAACATATCAGCTATGCCATCATTGTTCATCCATAGAATTTTTCCCATAAAATTGATCCCCATTTTTATAAATAATTAAATAACAAATTATACGTAAATCGGTCAGTATTTGAATTTTATTTTTCTAGAATAACATGCATTTCAGATTATGATCATTCATTTTTTTGTAGAAGATTTGTGTTGATAATATTTCAAAATAGAAATTTTCAAATTTTACTAAACAAATCCAGAAGCAGCAATTTTCCCATAAATTGTATGCTACGTTTGTTGGATGAAGACAGGGCTCTTATTGAGCAATGCTTAAAACCTATAGTTGGAGATGTAAACAAAGATTATTAGTCCTTCCGCTAAGTTTTCGTCTATATCTACCAACCCATTGGCGACGTAGCTGGGATCAGATTCTTTCCAAATACATTGATAGAGTTGGCTATGACGGCGTTGACAGTTTGAAATGATTAAAGAGTTGAGCCACCAACTTTCGATAATTTCCAGTATTGCTTTGTGGATTACTAATTCTAACGGCATCATGGTATCATTGGAGTCCACGTTCATGCCCTGTTTGGTTTAGTATTTTAAATGAGCTTTGGAGCTCTAAAATCCCTTGGCCAAATATAAATGGTGTTTGGTTACTTTTTTGACTCACTTTGGGGAGATGCAAAATTGTATCTCAAATACTTTCTAAAGGCCTTGAGTTCAAAGTGCCTCAAGAGGTATACTTTGAAAAGTTACATTTCGGAATGCAACTATAATTTTTTTATTTTTATCTTCTTTATTTTCTGTTTTCTTTTTAAGGAATTAATTAAAAAATAAAAATAAAAATAATTTATATAAGAATAAAAAATAATTTAAAAATCAAAAAATTAAAAATAAAAATAATTTATATAAGAATAAAAAATAATTTAAAAATAAAATAAAAATAAAAATAAAAATAAAAATAAATAATTAAAAATTAATTAAATAAAATTAAAAATAAATTTTTTTTTCTAAAAATTAAAAAAATAATTAAAGAAAGTAATTAAAATAATATTTCTCAAAAATAATTAAAAATTAAAATAATAAAAATAAAATATAATTAAAGAAAATAAAAAAAAATAAAAATTATTTGAAATATAAAAATAATTTAAAAAATTGAATCATTTACAAAGCATTTTTTTTAATCAAATGGCATTTACGTTAAAGTTGCATCCAAATACACTTTTTAGTTACAGTTTACCAAATAGTATTTGTATTTGATCAAACCCTATTAGCTCAAAGGTATTTGTATTTTCTTAAAGCGCCTTGGTCAAATAATGCCGAACCAAATAGGCCATCAGTATTAACCAACGGATCTTGGAAGATGGTAAGCTTGGCTCATCTTACGAGAATTTAGAAATAAGTATAATAGGGGCATGATTAGCTTTTACAAGAATTAACTCTAGAGGAACGTGTCCGACAAGAGCAAGAGGAAAGCACGACACTTCTTCATCATCTACTCTCGTGAAGGACAGGACCCTGGAGGCACCTCATTTGTTAGGCATTCTCTTTAGGTGTAATTCCTTTCCTATAGATCGTTATTAAGGCATCATAGGTGTGATTTCTTTTCTACTTTATCGCACTTGTATCTCAACTCAGTTCAACCGAAGGAGCCCTTTCCATGAATTTCTCACTTCGTTTTCTTATTATCTTCAATATTTGAAGAAAAAGGTTTATTTTTTTTACATAAATGATTCGATATAATTAATAGATTTTCTGAATCAATTGATAAATGTTCTCCATAAATAACTTTGCTAAATCACCCACTAATCAGATTCTGCAAAGGCAGGTTTCCGATCGCAACATCAAATGCCAAATATAAATTGGAAATCAAAATTTCAAATCCGCGGACACAAGCGGGAAACAACAAAGCAAGCAGCAAGAACAAGAACCTCATTTTTTCTGCAAACTCGCTCTCCGTGTCTGTCCGACAGAGTTGAGGTCGAGGAAGACGGAAAATCCACTCCAATGGCGAGTCAGAGGAAGCCACGGAGCCTCAACGACAGCCACTATCGCTTCTTCAAGACCTCACCAGTCCGCGCCCTTCCAAGCCCTCGTCTTCCATCGACTGGAACCGCCCTCCTTCGCCTCCTGCTTTTCATTTGGGTTCCGCTTTTTCTCCCCGTGCCAATTAGTTCCCGTCTTTTTGTTCGTCGTTTAGGGTTTTTTTTTCCTTTTGTTATTGCTGTGCGTTGAAGTAATGGTCCTCGGGGATGTGTGGGTTTTGGTGCAGAGGTGGAAGAGCCATCATCCGTCGTTGAAGACGATCGCGATCTCCGCGATGATCACGCTATTCCTCAGTTCTCGGCGATTACTGAATTCGACGACTCTCCTCTGGGTATTGTCTTCTCAGTTTCTCCGTACATTAGTTTTTTTTGCTAATTTGTTGTCTGCCCTTCTGAAGTTGCTCCAATGCGTGTTTCTAACTTCATATCCTTCATAAACCAGCGTCTCTTATTGCCTTCGAACAAGAAAATTTGCGCCTTTGAAAGTCTTTCGAATATGTTAGCTCAAGCCAGCTAGTTTTGTATTTCACGATTAAGGATTCTTATTAAGTATTTTCTTTGTTGAGCTCTTTAACCTTTTTGCTGAAATGTAGTTGTTGTCGACCGATAGTCTCCATGCAGGAACCTTGAACTTTCATCTTGTCATGTTAGTATTAGTTCTATACTTGTAATTGAGGGCTCTATTACTATTGTCCTAAAAGGGGAGAAAAAGGCCCTCCGTAGTTGTCTTTGGCAATGATTCTATCCAGAAGTCGAGATAATACTTTGTTTAATGCCATTTAATATGGTGAATTTGGGATTATGTGGGAGACTTGCAGAAGAAATGATCATGAGGAAGGTCAACATGGAGGGAAAATGCATTCAAGAAGTCTCATCTCAAGACTTGGATGATTCTGAAACTAGTGAAGCGACCCTTGAGGTTGAGTCCGTCACTGAGACAGAGAAACATAAGCCAGCAAGGATTAGAATTGAAGGGAGGCGCCGCCTCTGCAAACTTTCATCACGCGATAGTGGAGAAGAAAAAAATGTGACGAAGGTCAACATGAAAGGACAAAGCCTTTGCGAAGTTTCATCTCGAAAGTATGATGACTCTGAAACTGGTGAAGTAGCCTATGAACCTGAGATCATTGGTGTGACAGAGAAGGATAAACTGGCAAAGATTAAAATTGAGGGGAGGCGTCGGCTCTGCAAACTTTCCTCCCAGGATGGTGCAGATGCAGCTAGTAGATCCTCCCACGAAGAGCCAAAGCTCTCTGACATTGCTGATTTCGATTCCCCACTGCCACCCAAAACTTGTGGGGAAAGTGGAAATGATATCAGGGATATTCTTATCGACTTAACCTCCAGGCTTGAGCTGTTGTCAGTTGAGAAGAAGCGTGTTCCTAAACAGAATGAGACCACCCAGGATCATACTCCCATAGTTAAAGGTCAGCCTGTTTTTGAAGAGAATAAAATTGATGCGCCCGAGTATGCAAGTGCTGAATCCTCATTTTCAATCGCATGCGAAAACTCATCCGGTGAGTGCATGAAGTACGGCGACGACAATGTGATTGATATTATAGATGACTCTCCTGATGGTGTACTCATGGATGATAAAAAGGATTTTATCTTGACTGGCCTGAAATCAAAATATAAATTACCTGGCAAAATTGCGAAGATGTTGTATACTCATCAAGTTGACGGTTTAAAGTGGCTCTGGTCCCTGCATTGTAAAGGAAAGGGTGGAATTTTGGGTGATGATATGGGTTTGGGTAAAACAATGCAGGTAGTTGTGTGGCAATTGTTAGTTATACTTAATGGCTGATTACGCATGGTTGAGACAGATTCAATTCTTTTTGCAGATTTGTGGATTCTTAGCTGGGTTGTTCCATTCCCGTTTGATAAGAAGGGCACTTATTGTGGCACCAAAGACTTTGCTTTCTCACTGGTTGAAAGAACTATCAGCTGTAGGACTCTCTGAAAAGACAAGAGAGTGAGGCTGCCTGCTTTTTAACTTTAAATACTCTGGTTATACTGGTATCCTCATAACTGTTTTAAGAGAGATTGCATCATCCTTTTGTGTGCAGATACTATGGGACTTGTCCAAAGGCTCGTCAATACGAACTGCAATATGTGCTTCAGGTTGTAGTTTTTCTGTCGCTTGGTTAGCTCTATAGAGTAGGTCAAGATAACTTCTGCATGATCATATGTTCGTCATGCAATTAAATATCCTTTTTGCAGTTAGTATCTTTCATGTTGCTACTATTGCCAAGTTAGAATTTGAAGTAATCCATGATCTTAAGATCAGCAAGATATATGCATTCTGGTTGGAGTTGTCTTTCTACACTTCTTCTAGTAGTTGCTAGATGATTTTTTCTTGCTCTTTATTTATTAATGCGTGCCTTTTTGATGATTGATTACAATTGCGTTGCTTGAAGGACAAAGGTGTTCTTTTAACGACTTATGATATAGTGCGGAACAATTCAAAATCATTGCGGGGCGATTCTTACTTTAGGGATGAGCTGGATGAGGACAGCATCACATGGGATTATATGATTCTTGATGAGGTGGGTATATAGCTGCGGAGGATGGTTTCCTTACTGTTGAATTTAGCAGTTCCTTAATTAACTGTTTATTATAGACATGCCTCTTTTGCCTTTAATGTAGCTTATTTTTTATAGTGTGCTGTGATAATTGGCAACTTTCTCTTTGAAAGCATTTGATTTTGTTGATTCAAAATGGAGTTATGGAAGAAATCATTAAAAGTGGTGGAACCAATCATTGAAATTGATGTATCAACTCTATGTTATTATTTTTCCTAGTGTTCTCCATAGCTGCATTGCTCATGGAAAGTCGCTAACACCTGTAATATTTTAGTCTGTTATATATGTGTAAGCTATCCGCACTGTAGAGGGAGGGATTTCCTATGTTCCAGAGTGCCCTGTTTAGTCCTTTCTATTTATTTATTTATTTATTTTTGGGTATCTATATTTTTACTTTTATTTTAGTATATTTTAAGCTTTTCGCTTCGGGTTCATCGACCGCCGACCCCAACTGGTTTGGGATAAAGGTGATGTTGATGTTGATGTATATATGTGTAAGTTCTGTTTTTCTGCCTATGCATATCTACTTCATTTGAAGCCCTTTCATGAGGAATATAAGTCTTGTTAGATTAGAAAAGAAAAAAAAAGGAAGGGAACATATATGTACCAACACTGGCAATATGAAGTCAGTCAGTAGCTTGAGAAGACAATAGCTAATATGTAGTCAAGATTTCATGTGGCATACAACTTTGCATGCATGATGAAAATGGATGCCATCTATTCGAGGAAATTGAAGTTAATGGTAATGATGCATTTGCTGCACTTGGACGGCCAAAAATTAGAAGCCTTGCATTTCTCATTTGCTCATATATTAAGCATTGCCTTGCATTATTTTCCTCCTTTTGTGTTGAGTATGTTTTAAAGATTAGGAGTTGCACAAGATTTGTATGTGGAGAAAGTGCCGGGAAGAATAGGAGAGATGGGCATGCTTGGCTTCTTGAGCAGCTTGACAAGATCCTCAATGATACATGTTAAGTCCTTGACTTGGGTAATGAGACATCAAGGAGTGGGGGAGTACTTTACACTAGTAGTAGTCGTACTGGTTACAACATCATCGCATTTCAAGTTAATGTTCAATCTCTTTGCGAAATTATGAGAACCAACATGGCACATCCAAGATGTTTCTACTGTGTGTATTTTCTATGGATAGTCTTATTGGTCGATGAGACACAAGTTGGAAAATGTCTGGGGAAACTGTATGTGAGTTGTTATTTGTTTTTGTGCCTGTTACCTGCACGCCTGGCGTATTTGACTTGTATTTTTTTTTCTTTTTGACGCAATAAACTTTATCACTTCTTTCTCTATTAGCTCTTCTTCTGTATTACAACAGAATCATTTTGCATTTATCTCTTATTTGTAATGAAATAAATGCTCAGTTAACACTTCTTCCCAAGCGTAAAGTTGGGAAACAACCTCTAACTTATTTACCAGTGAGACTGTTTTTCTCTTCCTTTTTTCTGGTTTAGACGATGTTGTCTGTGGGACACCCTCTTCCTATTCTACGCACAAGTAGAATGGTGCTTTCAGGACTTGTGGTATGTACCACTAACAATATCTCACATATTGCTGACAACTCCAGGGACATCTCATAAAAAATCCAAGTACGCAGAGAGCAAAAAGTTTACTGGAGATACCAGCTGCTCATCGCATTATCATTAGTGGCACACCAATTCAGAACAATCTAAGGGTAATCCTTATGGCTTCTATTGATACACTGCTTTCATATGTGTATGTCTTCATAATACAATATACTTTTCTAATACCGTGTGCCATTGTTTAATGCTGAAATAGGAACTATGGGCGCTATTTAACTTCTGCTGTCCTGAACTACTGGGTGATAACAAAGTGTACTTCTCTTGGTTTCTAAACGTCCTTAGTATCATGTCTCATTGTTTTTTCCCATGGCTGAGTTTCAAATATTCTTACAGCTTTAAAGAGAAATATGAGTATCCCATTCTTCGTGGAAATGAAAAAAAAGCTTCAGACAGAGAAAAGCGCATTGGTTCTGCAGTTGCAAAGGTATTGTATTCTTTTTTAGCAGTATGTCTTGTGTACTTTTATGTAGTGGTTTCGCCATTAGATGATTTGCCATCTAATTGCCAGAGAGTTAGAAATTGGGCATCATTAAGTCAGATGAGTCAGAACAAGAGTTGGGAATACTGGCTTGACTAAGTCAAATGAATTACAAAAACGCTGTATAGGAGTCGACTTCCATCACATCTTTGTTTTGACTGAAGCTGTTTTTTGTCTACATGAATAAATGCAGATCATCGATATATGCTTTCAAAGGAACAAGTTTAGTGGCAGGAAAATGAACAATGACTCCGAAACAGTAGCGCCTTACTGAGCACATTTTCAGAGTCTTGCAACTTGTAGATTTTCTTTTGGCCTGTGATGCCAAATTAATTAAGCATACATTTTGTCCAAAGAGGCCCTATAATCTTGAAAAGGCAATGTTGAATCATATTGTATAGTTTCCTGGTAAATGCTAACAAATTAAAATCCTCCATTGGAAATATGAATTGCAGGGTCTTGAGATTTTATCTGTTCATCATCTTTGGCTACGGTAGTTTTCTTTAACCAGAAAGCTTAGTATTTCCTTGTGGTCTATCTTATTATGCAGGGGTTTTACAAGTCATTAAGTCGTATAATTCTGATTGAAACATGTCCCACGATAGTCATAAGAAAGATGTGAGTATCTCTGCCCAAGAAGAAAATGAAGCAACTTAAGAAAGTAATGGTACTATTGAAGTTCGAGCTGAATAGATTTGTTTAAGTTGACCTTTTCTGTTGATTATTGTGCTTCACTCAACACTTTCTTTCTTGTAATAAGCATTAACTTTCATTTCTCCGTTAATAATGTGGGTTTTTTCTATTTTCCTTTTCTGGTTTCATATTGTAAATCAGGTACTTGCTTGCTTTACTTCTATATAATTTTCGCTTAAAAGAAAAAGAAATAGAAATGAGGAGTAGTTCCTTTTGCTCCAGGAGCTGAGGGAACGCATTCAACCTTATTTCTTACGACGCCTTAAGAGCGAAGTATTTCATGAAGATGATGGAGAAGTTGCCAAATTGTCGAAGAAGAGTGAACTGATCGTGTGGTTGAGATTGACGAATTGCCAGGTACAAGTTGCATTCTTCAGCCTAGGTTCCTATTACACAGTGTTGGTCCCAGGGTTCAACATGCTGATCCTAAAATTCTGATATTGCAGCGACGACTCTATGAAGCCTTTTTGAACAGTGAGTTGGTTCTTTCTTCCTTCGGCAACTCACCACTTGCTGCATTGACGGTATCCTCTGACTATTAACCTTTATCTCATTCTTTATTATGTGCTCTATCTAACTATCTGTATGCATAAGTAATGGCTCATACAAAAATGAAATTTAAGAAGGCTTCAGCATCCACTTATTGAGCCTTGCTAATGTACAGTACACCAAATGGCATGATGCATTCTCAGGCAAGTGATGACTGGTTGAAAATAAAGTTTTCTCTCATTTGTTACTTCCATCTCTTTGATTGTAGTAAGAGGGTAGATACAAAACCTCTTTCCTGACTGTAAGTTTATCATTCTATCTACGCTACTTCAGCCGTTTTTAGAGAAAAGTTAACCTGTTAGAGAATGGGCCCTGATACTTGGCGTATTTTTTAACCCTTCATCTCTTGTTCGGTTGTTACTTTCACTTGAAATGTCAGTTGTGAATGTAATGGCATCGACAAGATAAGCGAAGCTCAGAACTAGGAAAACTAAGGGCTTGTTTTTTTGTGCCTTTTAAAAAGAAAAAAACAACTTTTTGCCTTCCCACGACAATTAAAATTATTGTCCAAACTTCAAAAAATAATGAAAAAAATTGTATGGGAATCTACATGTCAAAATTTGTATGTTTTGAACGTTTTCAGGTGTTTTGGGCTACGAAAAAATGAAAGTGAGTCCTCCGCAAGAGTTAGATTAAGCCAAAAAATAAAACTAAATCCAGAGAACTCCATATTAGAATAACAGTAAAAGAGAGTACCGAGACTCAAACTCTTGACCTGTGCTAAGATGTATGTTAGGCAAATTTGCTTTTTTTCTTTTCCAAATACTCAAGTTGTTAGAAGATGTGTAGACAGTGTATATCATATATTTTGATATAACAGTGTAATTTACTTTTTTGATTTGTTTTGTTTCCAAAACAAAAACTTATAACTGTACTCTTCTTTTCATCAGATTTTGAAGAAGATATGTGATCATCCACTATTGTTAACAAAGAGAGCTGCTGAAGATGTTCTTGAAGGGATGGATTCAATGGTTAATCCTGAAGATGTTGGTATGGCAGAGAAATTGGCGATGCATATAGCTGATATTGGTGAGGAAGATGAATTTCAGGAGACAAGTGACACAATATCTTGCAAAATATCCTTCACAATGTCATTATTGGTAGGTACTTCACATCTATATTTTAGTGATGAAATTGAAAGAGATTACCATAAATAAGTTTTGATGCTCTTTTATAGGACAATTTAATTCCGGATGGCCACAATGTGCTTATCTTTTCTCAGACTCGCAAGATGCTAGATCTTATCCAGGTTTGACTTGGTTATGCTTGGAACTACTTTTGAGAAGTTGCAACATTGATTTGTGAAACTATAAAGTTTATCCTTTGCTGGCACATCTGATTATTCCATGTTGATTTTAAATCTCACAAGTATGAGTCTGTATAGATATATACCCCTGGTTTTTCGATCGTCACTAATTCAATGAAACTATGTTTTGATATCTTGTGGTGGTTGATTAGCATATTGGCTTGAAGGCTTACTTTTTCCCTTCTTCCTTAATTTACATATGGTGAACTGTTGATAGGGGCCATGAAAAGCAAAATTTCTGGCAATATAAAATCAGTTGTCAAGAATCAAATAAAAAGTAAAAAGGCTTTGCAAGACGATCTGATCTATAAAGCAATTGATACATCATATTGAACAACCTATGCTTAGTTGGAGCTTTTCCTTGTGCAGTGTGTAGTTCAAGATGTTAATTTTCCACTTTTTCTAACGTCCAATGTCGAAATTGCAATTTTTAGTTGAAATATCTCCAAATACTAGTAAACTGTTGATTTGCTCGATTCTGGCGATTGATTTTCCTGAATCCTTTTGCAATTAGGATTCCTTACTGTCCCGTGGCTATGAGTACTTACGCATTGATGGTACCACAAAAGCTATCGACAGGATCAAGACAGTAAATGTTAGTATTTTGCTAATTTAGATGGTTGATGTCTGGCTTGTAAGGTCAGCAAGCTCATGTACTGTTCTTATCCTATGAACTTAGAATTTCCAAGAAGGCATTGGAGCACCTATATTTCTCTTGACATCTCAAGTTGGTGGTCTAGGCCTCACCCTTACTAAAGCAGACCGCGTCATTGTTGTCGATCCAGCATGGAATCCAAGGTACCACTGCTTATTCTATTGTTGGCCATGAATTCAACCAATTTTGCAAGTACATGAAAGAGGAAAGAAGAAAGGAAGATTTTTTTTTCTTATTATATTGTAAGAAATGAGGATATTCGACGAAAAGTTGGAATAATACTAGTGGTAGAGAAGATGAGAGAATATAGATTGAGATGGTTTGAACATATTCTCCGTAGATCCCTAGATGCCCCGGTAAGAACAGAAATTTGTTACTGAGAACATGACATGAAGAAAGGAAGAGGTCGGCCAAAACTTACTTGGAGGAAGGTAGTAAATAAGATTCAATGAAGTGGGAAATAGATTAACTTACGGTCTATTTTAGGACGGAATGGGGGAAAACTATCCACATCATAGATGGGAGGATTTTCTATGTTCCAGATTGTCTTGTTGAGTCATTTTTCCTTTTTTTTTTTTTTGTATCCCTGTCTTTGCTTTTATTTTAGTATATTTTATGCTTTTCTATTTAGGTTCATCGACCGCCGACCCCAACTGATTTGGGATAAAGATGATATTGATGTTGATGTTGTTGATGTATTACATTGTAAGAGTATATTCAATGCCATAAAGGGGCTATTAATTATGTAAGAATCTGCAAACTGTTTGAGTTCTAAACCATAATTGTCAAAGGTGATACTATTATGGTAGACGATACAAGTTCTTACCCAACTTTATGCTTCACACTACCATACTAAATAATATTTCATGATACCAACATCACTTAACTAATGATGCAAATACACATTTAAGAAACATCATGTCAGCCTCGAATTGACGTAGTCATTACTTTTACACAAGTTAACTTGATCCCCCCATAGTTGACTCATAAAACCATATGACAGCTAAAAACTACCATCCTAGTGATATAATCTTATGTTGTTTTTAGCATACTCCCTAGAAGGAAAGGTACTTTCTTGACGTTGACTTCTACTCCTAAGTTTCTACATAGGCTCTGTTTGGTTTAGCATTCTGAAGGGGCTTTGAGGCTCTAAAGTCCCTTGGGCAAATGCAAATAGCGTTTAGCACAATTTTTCGCTTACTTTGGAGAGATGCAATTGCATCTCCAAAGCTCTCCAAAGGCCTTTATCTCAGTGGAGGGTGGGTGGTACTTTGGTGCTTCAATTTAAATGCACTTGGAGAAACTCATGGCGCAATACAAGTTTGTGCTTACATTGGTTCTTATTTATTTTCTGCTGTCCTAATAATGTCAGCACATACCACAAATTCTTTTAGTTCTTTTGGAAAAAAGGTGTATTTATTGCTTTAAAGCTACGTTATGTTAGTTGAGTTTTTTTTTTTTTTTGGTTGGGGGGGGGGGGGGGGGGGGGGGCTGTGGGTTTCTATCCATTTTCCCTTCCCTCCTTCTTTCAAACATAACTTAGACTTTTTGCAGCTGTTTTCATGCATGAATACAGAAGCAGATCTTGAGCATATGTCTGTTCGTTTATGTATGCTTTTCTTTTTGACAGTACGGATAACCAAAGTGTTGATCGTGCCTATCGAATCGGACAGATGAAGGATGTCATTGTGTATAGGTTGATGACATGTGGAACTATTGAGGAGAAGATATACAGAAAGCAGGTTTTGTGTCGTTCAATTATGATATGATCTCAATTGGTGAAATGGAAAGAGATTTTTGGGGCTTGTATGCAATTTAAGATACAAGAGAATTTACTTAAAAATCGCTATGGTAGGCAACATTATTATCTTGGAGCAGATGTTACTATGAAATGCTACGATCACGAGCCTTAGGTGTTTCAGTAGAATTCTTTGGCTCTCGATGAGCTAAACTATGCATGCCTCAAAAGTATCGGATGTATCTGCTACTCCATGTGTCACCGCATGCAAATTGTCGATTAAACCAATCAAGACAAGATTATTATCGTAGTTTTCTCATAAGAAGCTAGTATCTCATACAATGCGATCGTGTGTTTTTAAGAGTGAGTTGCTCATATATCACATAAGTAGTGTATTGCAAACATGCATAACTCTCTCATGGGCATGGAAACCACATAGGGGTTAATGCGCAAATGACAGCTGTCATTTTATTGTTTCTCCATTCTGTTCGGTTCAGATATTCAAGGAGGATTGTTCAAAACAGCAACTGAACATAAAGAGCAAATTCGCTACTTTAGCGAGCAGGTACTTATCTATTTGGATTAGATCACGATAAAATTCTTCAGATTGGGGTTTGGGATTTCTGTGTCTTCAATTTGCCTTGAATAGCACCCAAAACCATACTTATCTAAACTTGGGGTTAGGGTTGTTGGGACTGATTTTTGGCTGTTCCAGGATCTGAAGGAGATTTTCAGCCTTCCCAAAGAGGGGTTGACATTTCTCCAACTCAGCAGCAGTTGTATGAGGAGCATGATCACCAAGTCAAGATGTATTAGCCTCCATTCTCTGTGGTTTAGTATCGTCGCTGTCAAAAGAGTTATTCCTATTCCTTGACATGGCTTGCTTTCCTGCACTTTCAAGATGTTGGCAGTTTAAAAGATGGAAAATCATAAAGCGGCTTATATTCCTTTGTTGTCTTGGACATTTTTGTTGTGCATATAATTTTGTGGGGACTAAGTGTTTGCTTCTTATTGGCTAAGAATTTTGTGCTAATAGAACAGCTTCATCATAGTTGAACCAGCTTGATTTTTTATCTCTATGGGTCATTTTCTTGTACCAACTTCCTCAGGGATGAGTCTTTAAGGAACCACACAGTTCCTTGAGACTTTGGGCATAGCTGGTATCAGTCACCACAGTTTACTTTACTCGAAGACGGCACCGGTGCAAGTTGTAGATGAAGAAGTGGAAGTGATAAGGTGCTTTACTAAGTATTGTATACTTCAGCTAATGGTTTTTTTGTAAGATTTTGTGGGACCACTACCGATTGTTATAAAAGCTTAAACGGTTAGATGAAGATGTGATTTAATATTTAAGTACTCTAATGGTTCTCCTTTGTATCAATTGTTTATTCTCTTTCTGATGTCTGCAAAAGCATATCAGGATAAAAGAGGTGAAAGAATTTGTCATATAGGAAAAATTTCTTCCCTCATTACTCTGGATTGAGTACAGAAGGGTTTTTTTTTCTGTCTTTGGAGTTTAGGAGTTGAATTCAAACTTGCAAAGGTAAAATTGTTTTAGGCCGGGAAAAGAATCAGTAGAAGCTATTCATGGTCATCTGGTGGCATTGTAGAAAAGTAAATGTAAACTGTCAAAAAGTGGACTTTTACCACAATTCCTGAATGCTGTATTGGTTCAATGAGTAGAACATTTACTTCAACTTCTGAAATCAATCTCAATGGCCTTCTCCTGTGGCTGCAGGGTCAAGAGTACTGCTTTTGTAGGTAATTCATCATCAGGTGCTTCATTGGACGTAATGTTGATGGGTAAGTTGAGCATCATCATGCTATTTCTTGAAGCCAGTGCTTACGACATGTTTGTCCGTACCTTTAACTGTTGTTGCTGATGCCAGATGGAGTTTTAGTAGTCACAAGTGAGTCTGTGAAGTCCCTCCTGCTAAGCATATTCATGGAGAAGCATGTTATGGCTGCATCCGCTTGTCTAAGAGTCGATTTAAGATGAAACAATTCACATAGTAATAATGGTAGTGACGACGGTGAAACATTGCTTCAGCTGATCCCTATCATATTTTGAGTAATTATTGGAATTGAACTTTGAGTCTGGCATTATCATCTGTCGTTTTATCTATTGATGGTAGAAACGACATTACGTCTTTGACAGGGCTGCATATGCTTTCAAGCCAAAGGATTGTCACATGAAAGGAAAAACCATAGCCCACATAGCGCTGGTAAACAGACAGAATCAGATATCAAAGAACGTATTAATCGGTTGTCACGCATGCTTCTTGATAAGGTACTTTACATTGTCCGAGAAAAGTTTCCCATGCTAGCTAATATGTTCCTTTGGCAACCAAACATAGCCTTTTAGTTTTAGTATTTCCTTTTCCGTCCTTTTTGTACCTTTTTGTATTTAATCATAAATACGGTAATGGTTTGGTAATGTGAATAACTTGCAGATGAAGTAAACGGATAAGAGTCTCCTTAACGGGGTCATGATTTAGTCTCATGGAGTTGACTTAGGAGTTAACAGGCAAACACTTTTGTGTGCATTAGACATACGACCCAAGTTAATTCCCTGTACACCAAGTGCAGTATCATATTTGAGCTGCCCATCCAAGCTTTGGCTGGTGTCTTACATGGCTCATAAGATGGATGTGCTATTTCAGGAGTCTAGGATTTAACTATTCCGATGGTAGAGAATGTTACTTTGGAAGAGAACCATTTTAATGGACATTTTGGACCATTGGCCATATACACTCTTTCATAGAAAAATTACAAACAGATAATTTATTAGGGAGTCAGGGCACTACCTTTTCTTTCTTGTGATGAATGCTTTTTCTAAGCATTCTTATGAGTTGACATTCCTTGTATAAGCGTGCTGCTCCTAGCAGAAGTTCAGATTTGTAGCCAAATAGTTCAGAATGTTGTGATGACCTTCTGGACAAATGCAGGCTACAATCTCAAGATTACCCGACAAGGGGGCGAGGATTGAGAAGCAACTTGCAGAATTGAATCTGGAGCTTGAGAAGACCAGAGAGGCAGAAAGAACGGAAAAGGAAGTGATCGATTTTTTTGAATGTCTAGCTCTCGGACAAATGGGGTCAGATGTTGAACAGTAAAGTGAGGACAGCGTTACAAAGCCTTGGATTTTGTCATACGAATGGAAGGAATGAAACCTGCCATGCCGACATTCACATTCACAACTATTGATTTTGTTTGAACCCATGTGAGTCCGCGAAATCAAGGGCCGCGATTGACTCAGTCCATGACGATTCTTTGACGTCTTATTATTGTTTTATTGTATTGTTATTATTTTTTGGGCCGGGTGATCTGGTGCTTGACCCTCTGCAGTTTTTGTATCTCCTGCTGTCTACCCAGATATGTGCAGTTCTCGTTGGCTTATTATTACGTTCCATTGTAATTAGTTAATAAAAATACTACATGAGTGATCATTTTTCAAAAAATATAATGAAAATAATTTATTTTTGCGTAACAAATGGGCTTTGTTTGTTCCACAAAAAATAAGTGATTTGGAAAACATTTCTCGAAAGTAATTGCTTATATTGTTTAGAAAAATTAGTCAGCAAAAATTATTTTCATTATCGATAACAATTTATGTCTAATTATTTTTACATGCGATGAATTTTTTTTATTTATTCATTTTTTAAGTGATATAAGCAATTACTTTTTAAAAAATATTTTTAAATTGCTCGTTTTTCATGAATTAAATGGAGTTTCAAAGTATGATTAGTGAGTATTGTGTGGGGGGCACTCATTCACAAAACCTTTTTTAAAATCGTGAATCCATTTATTTATTTGTATTATTCATGTAATAATCTTGTGATCAAATTCTATTATTGCTTTATTTAATCTGTGTTTAAGTCAAAACTTAAATATCTCACTTTTTTTGGATTTTCCATTACTATCTTTGCATTAAAATATATGAAAATCAAAGCAAGTCCCTACTCGCTCTTCATCAAGTGACCGTCTAGTTGATATATGTTTACTGATTATCTACTCCCTTTGTCCCAAAAAACAAATGGATTTTCCCTTTTCATGCATATCTATTCGCAGTCACGCATGCTCAGAGAGCAAGTCTCAACGCAATAACAAACTCTTTTATCGGGCATGCGTGATTGTTAATAGATAAAAGCAAACACACCAGGGATATGCGAGTTTCGTATCTCGACGCACCATTTCGACATTCACAAAATCAATTTTAAGCATTTTGAAAATTGATATACCAGTTAGTCAAAAAAAAAAAAACTAACCACAAATCACTTACAGAAAAAATCACATATATGTTTAATAATTTATTATATATATAAACATATATTTAATATATGAGTCCTAACTTGTTGAAATTCTCTATTTTTTTAGAAATCACATGCCAATATGTTGTGTCGTGTCGGTACTACATAAGCAACCATCCTTTTTTTTTTTTTATGCATAACCACCATTTTGTCTCATTTTTCACAAGTGTCAATATTGTCTTCAACGGTAAATAAGCTTTTAACCCATGCTTTTACACATGATTCTCATCTTCTTCCCGCGATGATAAAACAAAATAACGTTAAAAAAGTGGAAGTACTACAAAATAGTTTTGTCTCGCTTTTTATTTTTCACATTTTACCCTTGCATTATCTATACCATCTTTTTGAAGGAAATTTCTTTTGTTCTCTCGTCTATAATTTAATTTTGTCGTAAAATACTTTCTTTGCTAAAATTGCCAAATAGTTAAAGAAAAGTACCCACCGTCTTTCAAATTCAAAGGCTAACCACTACCTCGGAAAGGAGAAAAAAATACTCAGATTGGACCAACACTGAATAAAGTATAAGTAAGGGACTACATTGCAAAAGAGTCTAAACATTTGGACCAATATGCAATATTCCATACTTTATACATCCGTATGGACAAGATGAAGAGAGGAAAAGAAGAAGTTGCATTTGCCGGCAAAATGGCGCTCAAGCTGACACGAGCTGTCACCCCTCTCGCTCCCTCTATCGCACTCCCTCTCCGCCGCCTCTGCACCGCTGTCCTCGACCGTGCGAACTCCGTCTCCGACGACCACCTCCCGACCCTCGAGCCGTCGAGCGATGCCGAATCGATATCCGAAATCCTCCTCTACCACCACAACCCCTTCCACGCCATGGAGTCATCGCTCCAGCTCCACGGCGTCTCTCTCTCCCCTCCTCTCCTCCACCAAACCCTCCTTCGCCTCCACCACAATTCCAAAATCGCCATCGCCCTCTTCAACTATGCCAAGTCCCTCCCCGACCCGCCTCTCACCACGACATCCTACAACCTCCTCATCGACATCCTCTCCAAGGTGCGGCAATTCGACGCCGTTTGGCAGCTCATCGTCGAGATGGACCAGAACAACCTCAACCCGACTACTACCACTTTCTTTCTCCTCATACGAAGGTTGATCGCTGCCGGGCTCACGCGCCAGGCCGTGCGTGCATTCGACGACATGTGTAGCTTCGTTGAGCATAGAGCAGGCAATAAGGATTACTATTACTTGCTTGACACGCTTTGTAAGTATGGGTACGTGAAAGTGGCTGTGGAGATTTTTAACAAGAGGAAGTCTTGTGGAGATTTTGACCCGGATGCTAAAATGTATACAATCTTGATTTATGGGTGGTGCAAGATTGGCAGGATAGACATGGCGGAGAGGTTCTTGAATGATATGATAGAGCGGGGGGTCGAGCCTCATTTGGTAACGTACAATGTGTTATTGAATGGGATTTGTAGGAGAGCGAGCTTGCATCCAGATGTGAGGTTCGAGAGGACATTGAGAGCTGCTGATAAGGTATTTGATGAAATGCGCGACAGAGGGATCGAGCCTGACGTGACTAGCTATTCCATTGTGTTGCACGTTTATAGTAGGGCACATAAGCCGCATTTATTGCTCGATAAGATGAAGATGATGAAGGAGAGGGGAATTAGCCTGAGCGTGGCGACATATACTTCTGTCGTCAAATGTCTCTGTTCATGCGGGAGGATCAACGATGCTGAGGAGTTGCTTGAGGAGATGGTGAGAAATGGGGTGAGTCCATGTGCTGCAACATATAATTGCTTTTTTAAGGAGTACAGGGGAAGGAAAGATGTCGACAGTTCGCTAAAGTTGTATAGGAAGATGAAGGAGGATAATGTCTGTGTGCCCACTATGCATACGTACAACATTCTCATAGCAATGTTTGTGAAGTTAGATAAGATGGAGATGGTGAGGGAAATTTGGGAGGATATGAAGAAAAATGGTGTGGGGCCAGATCTAGATTCCTATACCTTATTGATTCATGACTTGTGTGAGAAGCAGAAATGGAGGCAAGCCTGTACGTTCTTTGTGGAGATGATCGAGAAGGGCTTTCTTCCTCAAAAGGTTACCTTTGAGACACTTACGAGGCTTGATTCAATCTGACAAGTTGAGAACCTGGAGAAGATTGAAGAAGAAGCTTGATGAGGAATCCATAACATTTGGAACCGAGTTTCAAAATTATCACCTCAAGCCCTATAGAAGATAAGACATGCCTTGCAAAAAGGCTTCTAATCTTTGAGGTTTATCAACCTTCAGTTTCATCCCATTCTTGCTCAGTCATACATGGAGCATGGAATGTTCTAGATTGTGGTTTCTTACACTGATTTTGGGGGTGAAGCTGATAGTTGACCACACCGACTTCATATATATTTTCCAAGATAATTAGGTGTGCCAACAAGTCGCACTAGTTTACTTGGGACCACAAAGTGCGCCCCACTCTAAAGAGGTCATAGCAGTGGTGCTGCTTAGGATGAAGGTCTGCTTTCTGTAGAGGTACAATTTTTGAGGTTTTCTTGGTCTATGCTCTCTGAAATTGGTGCCTTCTTCAAGTTAGTTTTGTTTTAGATTTCTGATCCTAAACATGCTGATGATATGGTTCAGGGTTTACTCAGTACTTCAATTGATAATGCATTTTCTTGTCCTGCCCCAGTACCTTGAGCATCAGAACTCTGAACCTGCCTAATCAAATGTATACAGCCAGTGCCACTAGGTTTGGTGGAGATGCCGCTAGAGTTCAGAATTCTGTTTACATGCTGGCTGCAGCTTTCAGTGTATAACTTGATTAGGGAGGAACATCTGAAGCAATGACTGAAAAGAGAACTATGATTGCACTCATTGCCTCGGGTTCAAAAGATTTCAAGACTAGGAATTGGGAACTGCATGTTAATTGTGAAAAGGCTTTTTGAACTTTATCACTCCGGCTTGTTTTGGAATCAAAGCACCATGTAAAGCAAGACTGAGAGGATGGTACATCTTTAAATCATGGAATCGAAATCACGGGACAAGCCTAACTCCGACGGAAGTGCTTGCTAGTTGGAAGCTGGGGGTGGCATTGGAGGATATGAGTCCTTCCATGTTGGGTGAAACAGTTTTATCACCTTCCGGAGTTTGTGTATTGGCAAGGAAATATGCCAGTTTTGTAATGGAAGTATTCCTGAATGGTTCTATTTATACAGACTGTTATGGAAGTTTTTTCCTACAATTGGTTTTCGCAGCAGCTCGTAATGAACTATAGTAATGGTGGAAAATGGGAAATTTTCAAATTAAGGCATGAAGTGGAGCTATTTTCTCAAAAAAGGCCTAGAGTGGCAAAATCAGCTCAAATAGGGCCTGAGGTCGTTGCCAACCAAATGTTTGGTAGTTGGTGAGCATGTAACCGTTGCGGCCGCTGGAGAAGGGTATTTTAGTATATAAAAAATCAAGGTTTAAATATAACTCTTCAAAATGAAAAAGCCCCTATTGGTACAGTTCAATGCTAATTTTTTCTCGTTCTCACTAGATGTTATTTTAGTGGAGCTTTAGAGCGGAGGTTGGAGGTTGAGCTGTCATTAATGGATGTTCTAAGTGGGAGGTTTATTATTATTATTTTTTTGTGAACTCTTATGTTATTATCTCTTTTTATAATGCAAATACTAGAGTTTAATTAGTTCAATTTTTTAATGATGAGTTAAAGATGATGGTTGCTTGATGATGCTTATTGTGCCGAGCTTGATGATGATGATAGTGAATTTGTTGTCAACACAAATGCAGTCTGAGCATATGCTGGGCCAACGCAAATGCAGAATGTGTGCACATAGCCTGTGTTATGGAAAGGAGTGGAGAATCGGCCATATAAAACCTTTTACAGGTCCTTGGATCATGAGATATTAATCAACGAAGAAGCATATTAACAAACGATCCAGATGAAATAAAATGAATTTTGCTTTAATGCCTAAGAAGATAACCACCAAAGAAGAAGAATATCCATCAACTGTATGTCCACAAGTTCAAGCCGAATTTAGTTTTAATGACCAAGAAAGGAAATACACGTTGACATACGAAGCAGATGAAATAAACTAGAAATAAAGTATGCATATGTTATGAATAATAGACTACTGTCAGAGACTATTGCAACACTTGCTAGAACATGGAACAAATTTATCCATACAAGTTCCTCCATGCCACAGCTATCAAACGAAACACGACAGGATTTGACAAGCTAATGCGAGACAGCGGTGCATGTTGCCATAAAAAACGGCAAGCACAGGTCGGTCAAGGTTTTGTTCAGATGGCTAATGCGAGTCGAGATGGAAGAGATACTGAACTGGAAGGATGAAGAGGAAGATGGCAATACCGTCCTGCATATTGCTACCCTCACAAACTGGCCGCCTGGGGTCATGCGATTATTTTAATTATTGTTATTAGCTTCTCCTTTGCTATGCTACTAGCCTATTTTTACAATTATTACCGATGACTTCGTGTTTTCATCTCATACGCCATTGACGCCAAAAAAACAATTTTCTATTTTTTTTTTTTTGGTTGACAAGTGGCTGCTTGCTTTATTCATGCTAAGGTCATCAAGTTGCTGATTAACCATAAGATCGTGAATTCAAAGAATTTGGAAGGTTTGACTGCTCTGGACATCTTCCATGATTTCCAAGAGCCATTTCAGTATAATAACAACGAAGAAGTGGGGAAAATCCTACGCTTTGCGAAAGCAAAAAGAGCTTCATGCCTCTCAAGCGTCATAAGGCTTGCAGATCTCTTGAGTGAAGAACTTACCATCTTCGAATGGCGGGACAGCTGCTTAAATGTCCATGAAAACAGCAACCGTGCTAAATCACCTCGCAATTACTTTCCAAGCGCCAACACGACGACCTGCAACCACCACTTCCGATCCAACATCAACAGGTAATAATTTTACTGGCAGTGAAGAAGAACTGCATCTTGCTGGACACATGACCAGGCTCGGAATCTTTCCCATCTACTCCGCGGTGATGAATACCATGGCTTTTCTGACCTCTGCAAGGACAATTCTCGTCATTTTACTGGGATTTCCGTACTCGTTGATGCTTACAATATCTATGTGTTGTCTCCCGATGAACTTCTACTCTTCACTCAGTAGTAAGTTCACATCATCACATCATGGGCTCGCTTCAGTCTTCATCATTGTATATTTACTTGTGGCAGCAGACACGAGCAACTTTTACGCTGTATGGATACTCTAACAAGAGTCATCGGAAACCTTCTTTGATATGTTGGGCTAGAAATGTGTTAGTTGACATTACTATTGGCTATCGTATACGAAGTTAATGTAAATTAAACTTTCAGTTAAACTTTATGGCTATTACGGATTGCTCCTTTAACATGGAAGAATGAAGTTTGATAAGGATTCGCAGAAAAAAGCAGAAGACTCCAGTTCAAGTTGTAATGCACTGTGATGCGATTTGGCTGAAGTCAACGACACTACTAGAAGAATGTAATTTCTATAGAGCTCGATGATATGATAATGATGAAGCGTGAATTCCATAAATTATCCTCAGTAATATACAGTGATCACCATTTATGTAATGAGAATCATGTGTCTGCTGCATGATTGCTCAAGGCTTACAATTTAATGATTAGCTGTTTGGAAATTTAATCATGTCATCATGGTTAAGGCAGCTTCTCAACATGGCTAAACTATTTATACCAAAAAAAATCACTTCTATACAAATGCTATTGTGCTTGAACTACGTCAAAAAAATCTGATACAGACAACCTCCTCCAGACAAGAACTCACCTAACCAGTAGCTAGCCTTTCTCCACCTGTTCCTCGGAGATGCTTTGTCCATAAGTCCCATTTACATCTCAGATCGAAAAAACTCTCGTCAGAAACTACCAAAAGCTTACTTAGATCTTAAACCTAACCACAGACGCACATATGCACAACTTCCAAACGATGATCTTAAATTTTTTGCCTTAGCTTGGATTGACATTGAAAAGGAGACTAGGCAACTAGAGTTTCATGCAGGGGAAGGAATTAAGTAAATCGATTTGGACAAACATTAGCAAAATGTGAAGGATCTCCACAAACATAACATCTTCCACTAACAGGGTCACCAGTCGCAGAAACAAAAGTCCCATTGGAGGCGTTGTTACCACCTCGTCCACCCCTTCCACGGCCACCCAAACTATTGGAATGAGCTCTTGAATTACTCGCACCTCCATTTGCACCATGTCTTCCTCCACCATTTTGGAGGCTATCCTCCCACCTACGCATTGGACATTGGGAAAAAGTCCTCAGACTTACAAAAAAAAAAAAAAAGCAACAGACAATGGAAGCATTCTATGATAATACTAAACAAAGTAAAAGTAAGAGAGAGTGATGGGATCAAGAAATCATATGATATGTGGTCCAACTGGAACTGAAAATGAAAGATAGATCTTGCAGATAGTAAGTAGATTCATACACGAAGAAATTGCATCCTTCTGACTGACATGAGTAAAATTTCCGTCCTTTGTTATTTGCAGTATTAGCAGTTTTCAAAGGACATGATGCTCCACAACTACTACAGGAAATTGACAACCCTCCTGCATTCAGATGCACCAAATTAGCAGTTATCAACTTTGCGGGGTTCAAACTGGCTGGGCACAATGAAAGAATGCAAATCATTAATGCACTGTTAGCGATCAGTATATCACAGCAACTCCTGTCGCAATGTCTTCTTTGAGGACCATTAAGTTATTCTCGTTGAGGAACATCTAGTTGTAGTTGCAAAGAAAGGGATATCCAGTCCCAGACTGCAAATGACTACTTGCATTTACATACTGAGGATGGAATCAGTCTAAAGCAAGAGCATAAATTTGACAGCATTGACCAAGTGCTCTCAGTGTAAACAGAAGGATGTAGAGATCGATAAGCATAGTAAAACAGAGAATATGGAGTGACCAAGATCATGCTGGATATTGCTATGAAAGCAGCACTAAAAGTAATTGCAAGCTGGCAACTACACCTAGTGAAGGAGAGAGTTGGGAGTAAGAGTGTTCACTTTCTTTTGGGTTGGGAGTTCAAAATATAGTGTAATAAGAGTCCATATGTTGGAAGTAAAACTATCATTTCACAATCCATCAACAATTACTGCTCAAAGTCATTCTATTCAATGCTTTCTGTTGATGGCCCTCCAAATTATTCCGGTTATTTTACTACATCAAGTAAGCCAGGAAGAAATGGAAAAGAAGTGTTTAGCCACCTTTTTAATCTTCAATGATAGCTAACAGATTATGTTTCTACTTCTTTGACAATAGATTAACTGATATAACAATAAATTGGGAAAGAGTTATCTTTTCAGTGTGTCTAACTGCTAAAGGTTCATCGTCATGAAGCTCAAAACCAACTTGCCTTCAAACCAACTGCAAATTTTCATTTGACCCAGAAAAGAAACATTTCATGTCATCTTATTTCGGAGAAAACCAACAAAAAGATAATTTCAACCAAGAAAAAACTTTTAGTTTAGGCTAAATTAGGAATTTATTTCAAGCTAAATTTCTAGAACTTAGCAAAGTGAGGTCCAAAAAATCGGTTAAGTGAACATAAACTACTACGAGAAATCTCATTATTATATCACGAAAAAGGAACATAGACATAGAAAACTCTGTTCAATAAAATTACTTAGTAGGACAATTCAAAACGTAACCATTCATATTGGAAAAATAAAATAAAGGCCCGTTTCACTTTTTCAAAGGACAACCATTCGTGATAAAATAACCAGTATTGGGTGTTCTTTACTTGTCGTATTGTTTGCTATCCTCTTGCGGGCATACAAAATTTGAAGACATTTTAGAGAAAATGAATCAGCACCCTTCCTGATCTTTGAACAAAAGAGAGAATTAACTTGACTAGCATACCATCTTGTTGGTCTGCTCTGCGAGACCGAGAATTTCGGGTGCCAGAAATGATTGAGGGACAACCAGTGGAAGAATGCCCCAATTGCCGGCAGTTGCTGCAAGCCTGCTGTCTACTGTTACTCCTTTGGACAGAAGTGGACAAAGGAGTGGGCCCTCCTCCTCTTGCTGCTGGATATATCATGGTTAACATAGATTTCAAGATCAAGATTGTGGTTCCTCATAGGGGTAACATTAAAGCTAGCAATTTAGTAATGCCATAACAGTATCATGATTTCCATGTCAGTTTTCTTAATTCTTCCTTTTCATGCAAGAAGAAAACTGCAAAAGTGATGAGATAGCTAATCTTGAGGTAGGAAATTCCATGACTGCACCTATTACTTGAGAAAATTTTACATTACCAGATTCAGAATTACATCATACAAGTGAAGCAGAGAAGAGAGAGATACAGACTATCTTTACAAACCAAAGTCTTCTTTCAAAAAGTGAATTGACAGTAATTACCATTTTGAACCTACACATGCACACAAATCTTTGACAAATTTCAAATTGATGTTAACAAAGAGATCCACGATGTAAAATCAGAAACCAAGTAGTCAAAACAACCAGTGATAATGATAAATTCTGTCCCCTCATTAATACCCTCACTAGGGAAGTGTGTTAGTAAGAAGAGTCTCTTAAACAATTCAAGGGCATGCACTATTTGGAACAGCAAAATAATAGAATGTGTTTTTTACAACTCTTGCTAATGTAAGTGTACCAACAAGAGGTGTCTCTTAGAATCAAAGAACCAAACATATTCTTCTAAGAACTAACCAAACTTAAGCAAACTTCTTATAAAAGTTAAGCCACGTAAGAATAAATAAATTATAAATTAAAACATGAAAAGTACAGTTAAGACAGATGAATATAAATTACATTACACAAAACAAAAGGCAAGCCATATAAAAGTAAGCCAAAAAAAACACACACACATAAATGAAAGATACATAAACAAAATATTGAAAAGTAAATTACAGTTATTAGATAATTTAACTACCATTTATCGATTTTTTAAATCAATCATCTACTTCAAAAACATAAATTTATACCATGATTAGGAAAGCCCATGGGCGGCATGGCATGATATAGTAAGAGTATTTTCCAAAGCACCATTTTTATCCTTTTTTCAATTTCAGCAAAGTCTGACTTCTGCGAAAAAAAAAAAACTTTACCAACCTGACATACGAGACCCCGTTCCACATATTTCTGTCAACTGTTGGAGAGTGTCATCACATCCACCAATGCATCCTGATAGAATTTCAAAGTAAATTTCCATTTAGCCAAATAGAAAACTCAAAATGAATCTTCCCCAAGTAAGTAAAAGGAGACGACATACAATTATATTTCTGTTTATTAGAAAATCCAACCCAAAAGTTTAAACTTATAGGTGGAGAGAGGTTACATGAATATAAAGAGCATTTAGGGCCCGTTATCAAGCAATGTAGAATACTACTTCAACATCCCCTCTCACATGCAAGCCGGATTACGAGCGGCATGTGGAATTTTGATAACGTGCATTCACCATGCACATTCGTGAAAGGGTAAGTACTGGCTCTGATGCCATGTTAGAAAGTTTAACCCAAAAGCTTAAGCTTATAGGTGGAGGGAGACTATATGAATATAAAGAGCATTTAGTACCTGTCATCAAGCAATGTGGGATACTAATTCAACATTGTTAACTAAATCTAGCTACAGAAACAAGTACGGGGAACAAAAGGTCGAGGGATAACATCACCAGTTATCACATAAATAGATAGAGTCTTATAGCTAAAGGAAGCCAACTAGATGATCTGACAAGGGAAAGGCCTGTAAATATTATTGGCAGACATAAAAAAGCAGCATGGTAATGGAAAGAGAACCGATCAATGAATATCATAGAAGCATTGCCTACATAGGTAAGGTAGCTTATTGACAATTCTTTGGGCCTAATGAAATGGTGAGGTTTCAAAAGCCAGATGGCTGCTGCCACAGGCCTCACTATTAGTGGCAAAAAAATCTTTCTACAAAAACACAAACTCTTTAAAAACTTTAAAAAGAGAGCTTCCAGTAAGATGAAGAATAAAACACAAGCTGTAATTTTTTAAATATGGGCACAAGTTGGTTCGAGTTTGTAACGGCATTCCCTGACTTTGCAGGACAAAAGCACATACCTAGATGGTCGACACTGTAGTTTGGAGGAATTTCCAACCGCCGAAACTTAAACTGAATCATATAGACAGGACCTACAGAATTTTTAAATATGACAAATAACATTCGTAGTTAGTAAAAAGAAAATAGTGAACAATTTGTTACTTATGAAAAATGCAAAGCAATCACCAAAACCATGAAGAAGATTCTCATGCAAACAATTGAGGATTAACAACCAAGATCCAATGAAAGTTCTAAAATACATAGATATCAGGCCTTCCTCGGCATTTGTAACAATATCCGGGAGTAAAAAAAAAAAAAGCCAATAAAAAAGGTCCTTTTCGGTTGTAATTTTCAGGGCACCTAGAGCAGGTGCTACCAAAAGAAGGAAAACTCTGCTCTAGCGATGTATCTTCGTTCAAGGTACTGTATAGATAGAGAAAATAAGGTTTCTTCTTTCCTTTTTCCATAGCTAGAGTTGACCATAGTAAACAAAATAGTAAAAACAATGCATATGGAAACATTCACTTTTCTATGACAACCAGGTTAGGCAGTTTCGTCTGCTGTACGAGGAAACAATACTTGGATTACACGAAGATAGCCACACCACAGATACATCCCCTTACTCTAAAAGTCTCAGGTTTAAGCTAGACATGAGATATTTCAAACAACAATTTCCAGTTTCCACTCCTAAAGCCAAATGCATTAGATTGACAAAAACCTGGACTGCAAGAATTGCAAATATTGGCTGTCACAACTGCTTCTGATACTGACCCAGGAAGCCATACAACATTCCTACACTGTATTTGCACAGAAAAAATTGGGTCAAGGGCAATATGACCGTACATATGTAACCTCAGAACAAAGAGTACTAATCTTAGTGCAATATCATTTTCACGTAACTTAATTACTGGGGTATCCTAATTGTTTATACAAAGATTCTTCTGTTTTCTTCTTGATTCTAGCATGACAATAGCATCAAAAGGTTATACGGTCCTGCAAAATCATTTAAAGGATTCTTGAGTTGGTAAAACAATAGGGTATTACAGTGCCATTCTCAACTGCGAGGAGTTTCCAAGAAAACCCCATAGATATTAATGAAGCAGATAGTAGTTGTGTCCATCTACCAAGATTTAGATGTTTAAGTATAAACCCAACAGATTGCCTCGGTAGAATGAATTGATGGAATCTTTCTAGTAAGCGATCACGAACTCTATTTTCCTAATATCTTCTATAGCCCTGTAAACAGAGTGAGTGTGCAAGTAATGTCCCTGCAACTAAATTAGAAGTGACAGTGTGAGTGTAGTCAAACACCACCCCCCCACCCCAAAACAAAACTCCATACAGGCATTAGTACTATTTACTTAAATTAAAAGTGTGGCAGAGAATGAAAGAACCTGTGGAAAACCGAGGCAGCCAACCATAAAATTGCCATCCTGTTCAAAGTGAAGGAGTTAACTGAAATTATCTTTCAGAAGATAAACAAAGTGTGAGTAGTACAGACATTACTAAAATTCATTACATTCATTACTCAAGATGCATGATCCACACAGCGCCCAATCCTATTGGATTTATTGTAACTACCCAGTCTTTAAAACCTTCTCAAAAACATAACCAATGTTTCAAATCCTTGCAAAAATGGCCTCATCTTTTATGGTTTCCATATCTATTTGCATTCCATAAAAGCCCGAAAATATTTTATAAACCCTTGCGAAAACTAAATGTGCATTTTGTACATTGGAATCAATCCAACTTTTATTTAAAATGGGTTATGTCGATAACCGTGTACAAATAGCAAATTGCTCTTCAAATGAAGCCAAAGGCACTTTCTACACTTGAAAACTGGGTTCATCATTTCAAGATAAGTGGAGGAAGCCATTAAAACATAACCAGAAAGGATGCTTTGAAAGGTTTGGCCGCTATCACTATAAATTAGGTTCAAGTACTGGTATGCTTGGTTTCACTTTTTGCTTTCACTTATTGCTCATGCCTTTCTTGTTGGGATTATAATTGTGTTTTTTTTTTCACATAGAGAATTTAAAACCAAACAAAAATACACTTTTTGAAACAAAATTTTCCATTTTGGCAGGATAGCTTGTTTTAAAGGAACACATAGAAGTAATTCAAAAATGAACCCGATTTTCCTGCAACATGGATCTTCCATTACAAATGAAAAATTTTAAACTTGCAAAATACCAATCATTTTGCATTATAATTGTCGAAGAATCGGGAGATCTCGGGAAATCAAGAGAAAATCTTGGGATATGATTTTTTTTGTTTCCATTTATTTTATTTCCCTTATTTCTGAATCCTCAAGATCAGGAAGTAGGAAATCTTTTCCTTTTCTGCTTTTATTTCCTTTCTGTAGCATAGCTGTCCTAGACTTTATTTATGTGTAATATTCTCTGTAACCAAAAAAAAAAAATAGAGAAACTACTTTTCTCCCTCGAAATCATCAATAATATACCAATGGAACCAAGCTAAAATCGACTATCAGGTCACCAAAGTGATGAATCTCATTACCAGTGCACAAAATATTTTTTAACATAACATGTGAGGAGATAATGCAAGATTGAGTCTATTGCAACACTCTCCATGTACTACTTGGATGCACACAGTGTGTGTGTGTCGTGCAATCATATGGTCCATATACATAGGAACAGAACAGTATGCAACAATTCCTATTGTCCTGTAACTCAGGGACTCCATAAATGAAAACAAATTTCTCAGGTATAACGTAATACGAAGCAATTTTTTTGCATTAAATGTGATCAAAATCAAAGAACGAGTAGTTGTAAATGGTTAGGCAATAGAAAAGCATCTAATTTTAGCAAAATTGCTGCATTTCTAAATCTGCATCACTCTATATGACCAAATTTGAGCAATGAAATCCATGTCATAAAACATAATATAAGGAAAACAAGGTGAGTGTGTTTCAGGAAGATAATTTGGGTGCAATGGGAAACAGAAGTGATTTGGAAATCCAATGACACGACCAAATGAACAAGAGAAAAGTACAATTATGCTCTCAAAGGATATATAGTCCATTACCCTATTACGCTTGAGCACCATATTTGATTGATGACAGAGTCCACATAACCGAACAACTTCTCCCATCATATGCTGCTCATCTCTGGCTGTTCGAGCGGCTCTGCAGCATCAACAGTAGATGCACAGTAACAGCAGTACAAATGCATCAAGAAGCTATAAGTTGAGAATCTACCTCTCAAAAAACACAGCCATGGCTTCCATCAGTTTTTGTTTACTTGACCTGGCCTGCAAGAATTAACACCGGTAGCCTATATATAATCATTTTCCTGTTCTTTATCCATATCATTATCAACAGTCTGTCTACAAAGTGCATTGTAACCCAAGAAAACTTTGTTACAGAACATTGCTATCATCCTCATTATCCTTCACTCTAGGGAAGTGGATATTCATTTATTGACTGACTTTGCTGTGATGCATTCTACATTTCTGCTTCCAATAGAGACAAGAATATTGAAAATCCACCAAGTACCCAGGGACCCACAATCGAAGGGGGGGAAGAAAAGGGGAGGGGGGGGGGACAGGGCGGGAGAGATGAGTCGGCTAGATGAATGGGGGGAGGGAATGGAGTTGTTGTGGCGGAGGGAAGGGGAGGTGAGGAGGGCGGGGGGGGGATTATTTGGGACTGCGTGTCATGGCAAAAAATGCAATATGGTGGGTGGCGGGGAAGGGGGGGGTGGAGGGAGGACAGGGGGGAGGGGCGTAAGTAGGGGTAGAGGTGGCACTGATATATGTCACTGTTGAGTGAGAGGCTATTGGTACTTTTCCGGCGTCGGGGTGTGTGTCATAAGGGGGGGGGGGAGGGGGGAGGGGGGGGGTTGGTCGTGGGTGCGATTGGTATTTCCAAGGGATCTGCACGGGGGTGGTCAATGGGTGTTCGCGGGGGCCGGGCCCGGAGCGGCCAGGGGTGTGGGCGGGGCCCAGAGTTAGTCGTGTCCTGAAGGACCAGGGAGCGGGGGACTCACGGCGGTTGGTTTTCGCATTATATTAAGATGTTTTAGTGAACATGGTTGGGGGAGGATGGGTGGTTCATTGGTGCTGGGCAGATGGGGGGGGGGGAGGGGGGAGGTAGGATTTGGGTTCATAGGTTAGAGTGATGCAGGAGTTGTAGAAATCGCGTTGGATGCAGATTTTGGTGAGGGCTCGGGAGAAGGTTTAGATGGTTTTCTTAAAATTTTCCTAACCATGTTACAACTACTCGTGTCTTGGTTGATTTTGATCGGACGATTTATGTAATAAAAATTGCTGGGGGGGTTCGTATTAGCAGAACTTAAGATTAGGCCTTAGAAATGTTGTTTTGTCATATTATTGAGTCAGCCTGAGTTACAGGACAATAAGGAGATTGTTGCCAAGTACTGTTCTTGGTTCCTATGTATTTTTAGGGTGGAGGGCTGAATGATTGCACGACGGACAAGCGGACACAGGGGGGGACTGGTGGGTGCATAAAACCGAAGTAGTGACAGGGTGGAGAGGTGTTGTGCAGAGTAGGACGGCAATCTTGAGGGGGCATTAGTCGGGGGTCCCTCCTGTTATGTTTAAAAAATGTTTGTGCACGGGGGGATGGGGGGGAGTAGATGAGGGATTCATTTTAACACAAAGGGGGGCACTTTTGTGACGGCTGATAGTCGATTTTGAAAGCGTAGGTGTTCATTGGTATATTAGAGTTGATGAATGAAAGGTTGGCGAGGGAGAAAAGTAGGTATTCTGTAGTCATTTGCTTTCTTGGGCACATTGTGTTTTTTTGGTTACAGAGAGTATTGACAGGCGATAGGGAGATAGAAGAGTCTAGGGGAGCGAGGGCTATGGCTGAGGGCAGACGGGGGGAATAATAAGGAAGTCAGAAAGGAAAAGATTTGCCATGAACTTCCTGTATCTTGGAGATTCATAAATAAGGAAGAGGGGAAATAAAATAAAATGGAAACAAAAAAAAAAATCATAGGGATCCCGGAGAGTTATTCATCGG